>JBBMKF010173100.1:0-18382 GCA_037834155.1 Curcuma caesia
TGAGAAAAGGGAATAGTTGTGATTCAAGAAGCAGCAAAAACATGGTGGCACAACTTCTAGTTTGCCTATGGTTGCATTGGGTACTTAAGCTACAAATTGAAAGACTTCATAGACTGTACCATTCAATGAGTAGTCTTGTAAAGCAATACGACTATAGTATAATAGATCAAAATTTTATCAAATTCCTCAAGGTGATAATAAAGTTTTGTCCCTCAACTAAGATCGCTTGCATCAAAATAGAAGTGAAAAATGAAATCCAGGTACTTGATCAATGCAAGGAAAAAAACCATCAAGCAATCATCCAACACTTTCCGAAACTGACATGTGTAGAGTTAGAGTGATCTAGTTAAAAAGATTGCACTCATGATGCAGAGAGGGGGATTGTTTTGATTTCACTTCACCAAGGACTAAGTTGTTTGCATTTACTCACAGGTATCGGATGATAGAGGAAAAAGATTTAACTATGCCTGTTCCTCAAAATTCATAGTTTGATGCCTCGACCTAAAGATCATTTAGTTGTTTCTCTTAAAAAAAAAGATTGTTATCTATTTGTTCAACAGTCAACAAATTTGTAGGGAGCATGACAAGAATATTCTCGCTATGTCCTTGTATTGCAATTTTGACAGTTGAAAAAAAAAAAGAAGAAGAAAGTTTATTGTCCTGATCCATGTTACATAACTTCCTGAAATCCTAATACTTCAAAAACCAAAAATAAATAAATGTACCCGGTTCTTGTAAGGAAACAATGGGATCCGTTGATGTCCAATGTGCAGAACTCACTGAAATAAAGTTTGCTTAGATCCACTTTTGTCAGAAACTGAAGAACTGAAGCGGCAAGAGGACCCTGGGTTTGTTCATGAAGAAAGGAAAGCCAATTCAGAGTTAGCCAGCAAGGATTGATAAAAAAACAGTAAAATAGCTGATGCACAGACTCATGACAGTGGTTTGTATAAGGATGTAGATTTGCATTCGATACAAGTGTTAAGGTTATATATGAATTTTAATGCATGAAAGTAAAGGCAAAAAAATGGAATCATGCTTAAGATATGAGCGAGTTGAGGCATTAAGTACTAGCTATAACCATCAGAGACCAACTCACATAGCAACTTCTGTGCTTGAAGCGATTGATGCCTCACCATATGTCGAAAGTTAATCAAAAGAATTTCTCAAGAATAAATCTGATAACATCAAAATCATTATATCTATCAAAACAATTTAATTTTCTGAATTATTCTTGGATAAAAATAAACAAAGCCACGCCTATAACTGTATGGTGCACTGGCCATTTGATTGTAGTAGGTCAGTCACAAACTTGATGGACAAATGAATTCGATATCAAACAGAAATACATTCTGCAAGGATAAGCATTGAACAAAGATGTCCTCCTACCTACGCAGGTGTTCCAAATGATGTTTATCGCATACCAGTATGCACTATTTCATCAAGCAAAAGTAGAATTGAATCTTGAATCATATTAATTTGATTGTAATGAATGCTCAGAATGTATATGATCTATGCAATGTAGAGAACATAAAATATCAACAATCATACAACCAATTGAGCTCTCTACACTCGAGTAAAAATATGCACAAAGGTGGATTCAGATATCTAACAACCTCAAAGCTGGAAACGACATTGATGTTTCATTCCCTAAATGTTAAGTAACAGACTCTCTATAACTGATTCATGGTGATGAGTAAGCAAAGTACACATCAAAAACATCAACTTTGATGAACTAGATGGAAACACAAGCAATATAATCTGAAAACTATAAACTGAATTCTGTAAGTATGATGGTCTACTCTTTAATCAATTATCTAGATCGATCGCAGAAGGGATCTTTAGGTAGAAATGAAATAGAGAAGAAATCAACATCAGATTTGTGGCCTTAAGATCGACCTGGAGTAGATCTGGAATACCTGGAGGGCAAGCAGCGACCTTTCGTCGTGAATGTGCCAATCAACAACCCCTCCCTTCTTCTTGAAGGCCTCCATATGGGCGCCGATATGCGCCAGGTCCTTGTCCCTGCACCCAGC
Organism: Curcuma caesia; assembly: GCA_037834155.1. Lineage (NCBI taxonomy): Eukaryota > Viridiplantae > Streptophyta > Magnoliopsida > Zingiberales > Zingiberaceae > Curcuma > Curcuma caesia. Next base: position 2,037 of record JBBMKF010173100.1, read on the forward strand.
GTTCACCACCAGGTAAATGTGGTCGTCCTGCACCTTCGTCACCACGGAGTCATCGATGGCGCCGCCGCGCTCGTTGGTGAACACGGTGAGCGACCCAGTTCCGGGGCGCATCCCTGCGACGTCAGCCACGACGAGCGTCTCGAGGAAGGGAATGGCGTCGCGGCCGCGGAGGCTGAGGCCGCACATGTGGGAGACATCGAACAGACTCCCAGAGGCGCGGCAGTTGAGGGTGGAGTCCATGATGGAATCCTTATACTGGAGGGGCATGCTCCACCCGGCGAAAGGCACCATCTTTCCCCCGTTCTCGACGTGGAAGTCGTAGAGCGCGGTCTTCTTGAGCTCCACCGGCTCCGCGGCGGGGACGGCCGAAAAGGGACGGGCTTTGGGGGCGGCGCCGGCCCTCGATTGGGCGATGCGCCGGGAGAGGCACTGGCCGAGCTGCCACAGGCCGCCTCCTCGCATCACGGACTCCGATTGGGACGGATCGAATTGGAATGGAAAAGAGAGGAGAGTGACTGAGAGGAAGGTTGACGGAGTGATCGGAGAACAGATCGGAGAGAGATTTATATGGAGACGAAGAGATAGAAGAAGAGATGGAGTGGGTGGAGGAGGATCCGCTGATCCATGGGCGTGTGAGGAGGCAAGGGATGGGCTGCCAGTGGAGGAGGATCAACTCTGTAACTTTCGATGGCATTAATGCATGATATTAAATTTTGTAATGACGAAATTGCAAAATTAAATTTTAAAATGGTAAAAATATATTTAAAAAAGGTAAAATGATAAAATAATTTAACATGGGAGTGAAAAACCATAAACACATGGTCTTTTAAGTGAAAAATAATACAAAAATAAAAAAAAATAAAACCCCTATAATTTTAAATTTCGCTCGCGGATCATCTCCTCGTTCCGAACGAGCATTTCGCCTCCGCTGGCATTTGGAATCGGCATTCCGGCGATTGCGAGTGGTTTTCCGGCTTCGAAGAGTCAGGGGCTGGAAGTCCTTTTCCACCGGTAACGGCGGACAAGGGCCCTCTGATTGGCCCCTCCATCTCCGTCGAGGTTTAGCTCCAAGAAACTGGTTTCCGGCAACAAAATCAAAGGAGTCTCCGAGGGTTCATCCTGTTGGCTGAGTCCGAGAACGTCGTAAGAGTTTCTGAGGCAAAATATGATTTCTTGAAAGAGGGTTCTCTTTGTTTCCGCCAAGAAAATTTGGGGCGCGGTGGCGATGTGGAGCACGGGAAAGAAGTTTTCGGCGAGAGGGACGGGGAAAATGGAGCCTCCGTGGACGGTTCCGTGCACTCCCCAGAAGGCGACGGTGGTCGCGGGCAATTTGAGCTATTGGACACCTTCAAGCCATGGGATGCCAAATCTGCAGCCGCAGGGCTCCCCTTATGTGCTAGCCAAACACGTCCAGGCAAGCAGAATTGAAATTTTCTAGCATTGCAACAAGAAATCTATCCTTTCTACGCGCATTATTATAAGTTGATAACTTGCTCCTCCTGGTCACTGAATCGTTTTTATTCGTTCTTATGGAATTCCGTTACCCATCTGAGTGATAAACTGTTTGATTTCGTCATGTTTCTTAAGAACAATCTATCTTTAAGTCTCAATCTGCATAATTTCCTTTTCATTATGTGTGATACCCCAATTTTGTCCTACATAGCAAATTGTAGGCTAATAAAGATAATTTATGATCTTAGATGGGTGAATACTTAAGAAGGCACAAGTCAGGTTCCACTTCTCTTAAGTTACTCGTATACATCATTACCATCATCAAGGAGTATTTGTCCCAAATATTTGGCTAGGTTACATGAATCTTGTCGCCCATTGAGCTCTACAAAGGTTTATATCACTGGTCATAGTTTAGTCATGGTATGAGATAATAATTTAACCTTTGACCTCATTGTGTGCGTTGGTATTGTTTCTGTTGTAGCAATCAGATAGTTAATTTTCTTTATTTTTTTCCTATGGGAATTACAAATTCATTTTTTCCTGCTTTTAAGACAAGAAGAATTTTCACAAGGCAATCAGTTTCTAGTTCTCTTTGTATAACTTCTATATCTCTGACTGACTATCAAACAACTTTTCAATGCAATCTATTATAGGAATTGTGCTCTTTGGTTGCTTTAGCAAATTACGTTTGAAATTAGAATTCATACCATTGTACAATTCTAACTCGTAAGCTTGGTTCTGCTTGTGTGCTAAGTGTTATGATGTCAGTAATTATATTTCTTCCCCACAACTATTTTTGGAATACAGAAAAGATCTCTAATTATCTAAACTTTTGATAATCTAATGAGATTGTCTAATTATCTAAACTTTTTTTATCCATAGCTGCTGTTATGACCCTCTTGATATTCTCATAGGTTTCTAGACTAGAATATTTCTTACTTGTTGAGTGGTTTTTTGTTAGTATTTACATGGAAGGTTTGTCAATGTTCTGTGTGATTTGTTTATATTATTTTGAACTTGATATCATAAAAGGAACAACGTCGATAAGCATAACCAGCATGTGTTGCATAGCCATTACTCATTCAATTAAGTGACCATCATTATTCGATGACAAAAGCAAAGGCATGCAAGTTTGATAGTTGAAAGATCTTAAACCTGATAACAATTTGCATTTCCTGATAAAAACATAGACAAATTTCAAAATAGCTCAGTATTCAAACTTTTGACAATTTTCATATATTAATAGACACCGGAATGCATTTCGAAGCAATGTGAACTATTATGCTACTAGCATATGGGACCTATTGTAGAAAAGCTTTGTCAGTCTCATCTAAGATGGCACTACCAACTCCACTAAGAGGAGATACAGTTAAGAAATTAGTCATGAGATCTCATGTACTCACGTGATTAGATGAACCTCTAGTGACCATGACATTTTCTTGTTGTTGAAATGCCTCTTAAAAAGTGAAAATTTGGATCTTGATACATGCCATAAAAACAGGAAATTATTTGACTAGCTCCATTAATTTATGCAGGCATCATTCACAACGTTGTTGATTGAAATATTGCATGAAATGGGCCTTATGTGCACTTAATTCTTTCATGAGCATGGACCATATTGAGGAAACCAGTCATTACTAACCCACTTTAGGCATGTAGTATGGAAACTTCAAATTGAGAAGGCAATGAAAGTATATATTCTTTTTCCTAAATCTATAGTTCTTGCTACTGTTCTGGCTCTTGAAGATATATATTGTTCATTCTTACATCCTCATCAGTTAATACCTTCCTTCATAATTAGTGGTTAATTTTGACTCACAATTTTTCTGGATGAATGGCAGGTTATTGACAAAGATCCACAAAAGTCAATTCCATTATTTTGGGCTGCTATAAACAGTGGTGACCGAGTTGACAGTGCACTGAAGGACATGGCCCTTTCCATGAAACAGATGAATCGAGCTGAAGAAGCCATAGAGGCTATTAAATCTTTTCGCCACCTATGCTCTCCCCTATCACAAGAATCCATTGATAATGTTCTTCTTGAACTCTACAAGGTAAGTTTGACTTTTTAGAGAACCACAAGGTAAATTAATGCCTACTGTATTATAAGAAAATAAATGCTAATCATTATGAATGCTAGTTTTCATCTTGGTAATTAGTATCGCAGATTATCTGCCCATGATCTATACTACCAGTGGATCAACAAACTATTTCCCATTTACTGGAGGATCAATAATATTCTCAACTATATGTCACATTATAGAATTTATATTGGCATCAATTGCTGTAGTAAATTTAATACAAAGAATGATATGTGGTAATCTCCTGTTCTTCATGTGCATTACTAGAAATGTGGGAGAATAAATGACCAAATTGAGATGCTAAACTTCAAGTTAAAGATGATTGATGAGGGGCTAGCCTTTGGTGGGAGGAAAACAAAGTTAACAAGATACAAAGGCAAAAGGTTTCATGTCCCCCTTGACCATGAAAGATGCAGGTAGTTAGGTTTCTGGTCATTTTATCTCTATATTAAATGTATTGGCAAATGCTGTATTCTCCAGTTTGGACACACTATGAACTCTGGATATCAAATTTCATTTTATCAAGAGCATGCTTTCACAGGCTACTAGGAAACCTTGCCTGGCTTCACATGCAATCTGAGAATTATGGAGAAGCCGAACAACTTTACAGGTGAGGTTCTGTGAATCACTTTTGCTACCATTTCCTAACATTTACACTTAATAGTAGGGATCAAGTGAATGTTTTATTTGAACAAAATAAAAAGTAAATAATTTGTGCATCTATATTATTGGCTACTGATTTATGATTGAGTAAACAGGAAATTGATTTATGTTTAATCACTCACCTAGCTTCCTGTTTAAACAATTAAAAGGTTGTTCCATTATTTGCAATATAGTGCAAAGATAAGGATGAAACCATTTTTTTCCTTTTCGACAAAATACAATCAATGCTAGTGGTGGGCTCGAGTAAAGAAGTTCTAGTGATGAGTTATGTATTTTTGTTTTATTCTGGTGACATGCAAAGTTGCATAGTTCATTAGGATCTATATTTTATTATCAATGCAGAATTGCATGCTCTTATCTGGATTTTTTGGTGTTTCTAAAACTCAAGGTATTCTTTAAGTGCTACAAATACATGTGTTAATAATTCATAGTTAAACATGAATTTTTGTAGGAATTAAGACCTAGCCACTAAACAGAAAAGGTTTATCTTTTTTGCCATTCATTTAACTTGCAGTAAACTACCAGTTTCCAGCATATATAATCTAACACTAACAAGATGTATACTTGTATAGTAGATAGTTCTTGTACAAAGCAATTAGCTCAATTCCTAGAACTCCTAACATAAGTGCCATATAATACCATTGAAATTATCAGTGTAGAAAAAGTTAAGTGTGACATTTGTTGCTATCTTTCTCCTTAACTACTTCTTAACTTGCTCCAGAGTCCAGATGATGGTTATCTATTTTGTATAATTTTTGTACGTCAGGTTACTCTTTAAAAAGTTTAACAAGTAACTCACAGTTCATGATTGCTGAGTCAAAGAAGGATATTGGCTGACTAAATTATTTCTGAAATATAATGACAGAGTTACTCAAAGCTACTGTCCTGTTTTGAGACAGATTTATCACTTAAAGGTCCTCGACTATTCCGTTTGCAGGTGGAAAGGGGAAAGTTGTATGAGAAACTGAAGATTAAACCACTAAAAGTTTCCCTTTATGTATGGTTGCAGGAAAGCATTGGCAATTGAGGAGGATAACAACAAGCAGTGTAATTTAGCCATCTGCGTGATGAAGAAAGGAAGACTTGTGGAGGCTAAGTCAATCCTACACTCTGTTAGAAGTGCACTAGTAGAAGCTTTTGATGAGCATTCCCTTAATTCTTTTAAAAGGGCAGTTAAAGTGCTCATGGAACTTGAACATCAAGGTGATCTTTATGGCGACGAGGAAGATTTTCTAAAAGAGGATATTTTACAAGGTGGGAATGACCAACTCTTCGATCCTCAATATTGGTGGGAGAAAAGACCTAAAATGGCAGATCATGTGCAGGAGAAGTTTGCATTTACTAGCAATCTTGATCAGAATGAGTTTGATGGTGTTAGTTCTAGCTGTAGTTTAGATTTGGCGAGTAAGAACAAAAGCCAAAGGTCTGTCTTAGGTAAAGAAAGACAGAGTTATCATGAAGTTGGCACAGAATCAGCTTTGGAAAATGATTCAGTCTTGATCAGGGGATCAGGTCAAACACCAGATTCTTCAAATTTAATTAGACAAAGAGCAGCGAAACAAGAGCATGTTTACCTGAAATCTAGAGAAAAAGATCATGTCTTGAAGCCCAAGAGCTTGAACAGAATATGGTCAACTGCGATGGTAAAATCACAACAAAAAAGTGATGAGAGCTTGCCAAGTAGCAGAAATGAGAATTGGAATCCAGAACCTAATGCCTTTGGTAATGTTGAGAGACTAACTGACATCTTTGAGACTCCCACAAGAATTTCGAAGGATGGTCATTCTCCAACTTTAAGTAGAGCAGATACAAAGAAACACGATTTTTTTCTGACTGGTGAACAGACATGGTACGACTTGATAGAGGAGTTAAGAAGTCTCAACACCAGCATAGATGCAGCAGCTTCAAACACCACTGTTGCAGCATCTGAAGTTAATCTCAAGACTCAACTGATCAGGAAGACTGAGAGGAAACTTTGGGCTGACATGGTTGACGAGGAAGAAGAACTTGCAAATCAGAAACTAAGCATGCATATCGCGGTTACTAACAAGTGCATAGTTGAATCCGAAATTTGTCTCAGGACTCAGCTGGTCCAAAAGAGTCGAAAGAGAAACTGGAATGGCAGGGTAGAGGAAGAGGAATCCTCAACTTTTGCTAGCAGAGGGAGAAGCTGGATTGATATGCCAGAGGATGATGGATCCATATCTGATGCAAAATTAACTAACGGTTCTCCAATGCAACCCAGTTCATCAATCCGTCGAGCGCTCTTGTTCGACCCAGAACTAACCTTTGATCCATCACATCGAGAAGACTCTGATGTAACAATCGATTGAATTGCAAGCCAAAGGCTGTTAGGCTTTGAAGATTTGTAGAAAATCACACTTTGTAAGTTGGAAAGCAGATATATTGTAAATGAAATTTGTATACTGTGAAAGAACAACTGATTTTTTTTTTCCTTTCATTTTATTTTTTCAACTAGTATAGAGGAAAGATGATCTAATTCTCACTGTTACTGAAAGGATTGTAAATCGTTTTCTCTATGAAAAGTGCGTTAGACAAGAAATTACATGTTCTTCAGAGGTAATTGAAAGGATCTTCTATGTTTTGTGATGCTATTAGTACTTGTCAAGGATGGTCAACACCAAAGAACTGTCTCTCTAGAGACATCCAATAAAATTAGGATGATATAGAGAAGATTAGTATAGCTCTTACACAAAAATGATGCATGAATTGAATTGTTCGTTAGACAAATGTAACTCATTAGTTTGAAAGATTCAAGTTCCTCTTTAAAATTTTTATCATGTGTAATAAAAAAATCAAAATAATATTAAAATGAATTTAATTGAGTTAACACGATTTTGATAAATTTGAAAAGGAATATTTTAATACAATAATACCAAATAATTATAATTTTAAATATTAATAATTTTGATAAAGTTATTATAATATATTAAATAAAGTATTTTTAAAAGGTAGGATCAGATGGACGTTATTTTAGTATTTTTTTGAAATTGGGATGTTCAATAATAATCAAAACAAGAGATGCCATTTTTATTTATTTATTTATTTATTTATAGTTAAAGACAAAGGGCGTATAAATAAATGAAGCCTCGATCTACTCAAACAGTTCGCCCTCGTAGACGTCTCTTTCTCCCTCTGCGGCCCGTTTTTCTTTTTCCATCATGGCTTCCGCTCTGCTAAACAGCGTCGCCCTCTCGCCGCCGCCGCCGTCGGAGGCGTTCGCCTGGCTCGGGCCCAGGATCTCCTTCAGCCACGATGCCGCCGACCCTGCTGCCGAGGCGGCCCCTCCTGATGAAGGCCATCCCGACGCCTCCCCCGAGGATTTCGAGTTCCGCCTCTACGACGATCCCGTCGCCATGCTCCCCGCCGACGAGCTCTTCTCCGAGGGAAAGCTAGTGCCGCTCCAGATGGCTGCTCCGAAGCTGATGGAGGCCGAGGCGGAGCCACTCTCGGCCACGGAGATCGGCCTGCCGGATCCCCCGAGGAAGGCCGAGATCGACGCCGGTGCCGATCCGTACGCTTTCTCCCCTCGCGCAACACGGTGCGCCGCTCGCTGGCGCGAGTTTCTCGGCCTCAAGAGAGCGCCAGCGGCGAAGTCTACCGGCGTGCAAGTGGTGCTCGGCGCACCGGCCGCCGAAGCGGCGAGGGCATCCGCCGGTTCGAGAAGCGCTACCCCTAGGTCGGCACTCAAGCATCTGCTACTCCATCGGCAACCCAAGACTGCCTCCCTCGATGCGTCGCTGAGCCTCCCCCTCCTCCGCCACTCGGATCACGACTCGGCGCCGGTTGCCTCCCGTCTATTCCACTCCTCTTCCTCCTCCTCCTCCTCTTCCTCCTCGGGCCCCGACCATGAGGACCTCGCCAGGCGGTCCATCGACTCCGACAAGCCACGCCCCATCCCTCCCCGGGTCCGCCTTGTACAGCCGCGCTTGTCTACGAGAGACGGGTTAAACCCTAGTCGGGGGGCTGCTGACCTGGCAACCCAACCACCGCGGGGAGTGTCGGTGGAGAGCCCGCGGATGAGCTCGTCGGGCAAGATCGTGTTCCAAGGCCTGGAGCGAAGCTCGAGCAGTCCAGGGAGCTTCACCGGTGGCCCGAGGCCGCGACCGAGGGGCGTCGAGAGGTCTTACTCCGCCAACGTCAGGGTAGCACCCGTGCTAAACGTTCTACCCGTGGGCTCTCTCCGCGGCTCCGGCAAGACCGTCTCCATCTTCGGCCTCGCCCACTTCTTCTCGTCGCAGCAGAAGAAGGATCGAGACGGCCGCGCATCGAACCAGGCGGAATTCGCCCCGTCGGCCCGGCGTCACCGGCGTCAGGATCGCCATGCGTCCCCAACAATAAACTAGCTAGAACATGATAGAAAACAAAAAAATAATAATTCAAATTTATTTTTGTTCCAAAAAATCCTCGTGCTTCAAGTATTCTTGATCTCAAAAGGCTGGTCATGCTGCTCTTTGATATTCTAACATTACCCCTTGCTTTTTCTCCGGCGAGCGGCGGCGCTGCCGTCGAGCAGCCGTTTGCGTCGAATCTTTTAAAGCATCTTCTGCATCTAATCCATATCTTCTTTTCCAAAATTCATTTTTTTCGCAGGAAAATAGGCCGTTTCAGAGACTGACATGGAGTTGCAGCGGCGGCAGCACTCACACTCTCGCTCAGCTTGGCGGCCGGCGACGACCATGATGCGATCGGATACCTGCCGCTGGTCCAGCAGGCAAGGATACCCATCTCTGTGACGTATAGCATGTTCTTTATTGCCACCTTCCTTTTCTTTCTATCTCTCTCTATGTATAAAAAAAACAACAATTTTGCTGATCGTTTTGGCAGCTAGTGAGTCGAAGAACAATTATTAAGGCGAAGAAACAGCCAATTCCTGAGCTGTTCTGGTCGAGTTCTTCCCAAACAGTCTGGCGCTTTGGGGGCTCCAAGAGTGCGAGCTAGAAGTAGTAGAAAATTAACCATGTGATCGGTAGTTGTACTTGGTCGAAATCACAAGAACAGATTGCAATGGTGGTAAGATCCGCTCTGCTTTAGTAATTAGCAGTTTTCAGTAAACTCATACTCCCTCGCTTAATTAAGGTCTTGTTAATATTTGTGTCAGAGATCAAGATGAGCATGGCTGCTTGTGACGCTGGCCTACTCCAGTTGGAATTTACTGTTCCGGAACAGGAAGGAACAGAGTTCGTCTGGACTCTGGATAGAACAAGTCGAGGCATGTGAGGTGGGACTGGGAATCGTTCAGAGATCACGAGGCCAATTACTACAGTTGTAAGAGTTTATTTCCCAAATGATCTTTAATGCAACTTTTTCTATTCTAATGTTTGCAAACACTGTAGCCTCAAGTGATCCGTGGTGGGAAAATATTTATAACTCATTGATGAGTATTCAGATCTTAAATATGTTTCCGATTGCTTCTTTTATCTAGTTGGCTTTCATGAATTCATTTCTGACAGTGAACAAGGATGCAGGACAGTGCAATCTGAGGTGCTAATAGGGAAAGAAAGAAAGAAAGAAAGAGTTAAGAGTCTGAACTGGAATCTGAGGAGAAAAAGGGTAACAAGATATTTCATTTTTTAGTTTTTACTTTCTTTTCCATTCTCAGACACAGTAGTTCTTCAAAGTAAATTAATGATTAATGTTCTTCTAGTTTCTCTACCTACAAATCATTGCCTAGATGAACTATTTAGAATCAAATGCAGTAATGGAAGATTCAACAAGAATCATGTGTAGATTTTAATGGAAAATTGCAGTAACCAAACTCAGGTGTTCTGATCTGGTTACATAGACATCTGGGAACCAAGTTTACTGTAAATTTCCATTTACCTCGTGTTCTTTACTTTCTTTTTCAAATTATTTCCCAAAGTTTCAAAATTGTCAAGATGCTTTCTGGACTTATCAGACTTTTATCATTGCTTTGTCATTATTCTGTCAAATATAGTAGACGTGTAAATGATTGAGAGTGACATGGCAAGAGTTTGAAAATTTTGGAGGGAATTTTGAAGAATTTGTGATTGCAGCATCTTTTTTTGTTTATTTGAGCTGACAATCTTAAAACAGCCTTTTTCTGTGAGGTGTTCATCCTCTCTTCTTCATTTTTCAGGTTCCATCGAGTTGAACACCAATGGAAGGCTGTCTATCGGATCGAACCAGATTCATTGATCAAATCAATCTTGTTGTTATGAACTTTATTGCCTATCCTATATACCAATTGACAACATCTTCTCCTCGTTCCTTCTTAGGTTTAGGGTTTATGCCACCTCTTCCCTTTTTCTCATACGCTAAAACAAGCCCAACGCTATATCCTCTCTTTATCTCTATTCTCATATATGGTTTTACACAAAAAGCCTCTTCTAAATTAATAACTTTTTATTTTAAAAAATTCCAAAAGATCTTCCTTTGCATCCTTCAAAAAGTAAAACAAAAAAATTGAAAAATATTCTCAAAATGTATTACAATGAAAATTAAGATATTGACGATTATGATGTTTCAACTAAATTTTTTCATATTTTCTTGCCAAACTACATACATTATGATAACCACTTGCCAAGTTATAATTAACAAGAAGATTAACTTTTAATTCAACATTTTGTGGCCTAAAAGTGAGGGTAGAGATACATATGATGATGGTTAAGAATTAATCATGCTATTAATCCACATGTAGTGATTACATCATTTTACATTTTGTACAATTTTAAAGCAAATCTTTATTCAATTTTTAAGAATGCCAACATTGATTAATTAAGCAAACACAAGTTCTCCTAGCAATTAATCAAATAATTAGACTTCCATGGAAACTATTAGGAAGGATATGAATTAATTCGAAAATGCGTGTGACTCTGCGGTCAGTGAATCATTGAATCAGTGAGCATCTTACCGTTGCACTATTTTCCCAGGGAGTTCAATTCAATATTAGAAACTTCATTTTGAATTTTTTCAATAAAAGTTTATTTGTTCTAAATTTATAATTTAGTTTTTTTTTGGAAAAATAGATTAAAAAATATAGTTAAAGAATTTCCACTAACAAAAAAACATGTTAGAAGTCAACCCCATTAGGGCATCCCGAGTGGGGGATATTTGTCTGGGTGATTTAGAGAAATATCCCTATGAACAAATATTTGGGAGATATTTCAGCGATGATTAAAAATCATCGGACACAAACTAGGAATATTTGTCTGGGTAATTTAGAGAAATATCTCCGTGGACAAATATCCCCTGTTGTGGAGAGATATTTCAGCGATGATTAAAAATCATCGGGCATAAATTTGTGTCCGGTGATTTTTAATTTTTTTAGTAATAAAAAATTAAAAAATAAAGTAGTATAGGTTTAGTGGTTTTTATCCGTTCAATTTTATTTTTTTATTTTTTTTGAACATGGACTTTTAACGAATATTTTATTTGAAAATTATAAGTAATTTTATTTAAATATAAATTAATAAATTGATATTTTATTGATGAAATATTTATTTATGAAATTTAGAAGTGAGATATTTGATAAGTATGCCCATACATATTTGATTTGTGAGATATCCTTTATGGAAGTTGGGATATTTGAGAGAAGAGTTGGTTACGACATGGCTAAGTTAGCAAGAGTTCAAATTCTGACGAAGTTTTTTTGCGTCGTGATCAACTGTAGTTTTTTGATTTATCTCTTCATAGATGATCGTAAGACCGATCGTGTGTCATAAATATTTGATGAAAATATCTCCTAAAAAATTTTTATTTTTGTTGACTAATAAATAATAATAATTGATAAAATATTATCCAACTTCGTCGTCCTCTTATTCCGGTTTCATTCATTTCCATTTCCAGATTAATCATAATTTAATCGATTAATTACCTGCTCAGCTTCATTTATACTCATTTGAACCCTCCACCCAACGCAACCTCCCCTGTTTCTTCCTCCCCGCCTTCGCAACCACCACCGCCGCGTTCTCCATGGAGGCGTTCGACGGCGGTGCCGCCGCAGGAAGGGACGACGTCCACTTCCTCCACCGCGACGCTCTCGACTCCTTCGACGACGTCAAGCAGCGCGCCTACAGCTTCGACGGCCGCGGCCACTGCTCCACCCTGGGTTGGGACCTCTCCGCCTCGACCTCCACCGCCGGAGACGGCTTCCACTGGTTCCACGTCGAACTTCCTCGAGGCAACAGCGCCTCCCACCACCAGCGCCTCGCGCTGTCGGCGCAGTCGCTAATCAACGCGCTCTGCCCGCCGCTGAAGCTCCAGGACATCCTCGCGCTCTCCAGCAACGGGCCTTTCTGCGGCCACGTCGACGGCGCGCTCGTCTTCCGAGTCAACTCCCCCGGCCCCGCTTCCTCCGCCTTCACCCTCCGCCTCGCGGCGCGCGTCACCGAGTCATCCCTCATCACCGTCTCCCTCGGCCGCGTGCCGCGCCTAGGGTTTTCCCCCGCCTCCGTCCGGTCCCTCCTCTCGGAGATCCCCAAGGTGGAGCGGGATCCGGGAGGCGACGAAGGCAGCAGCGGGAGCGGCGTTCCGATTCCGGCCCACGTCCTTGAGTTTTTGCTGACGATGAACCACTCGGAGGAGGGCGACAACCCGGTGCCCCGGAGCATGTCCAATCTGCTGGTGCACGTCGTCGACACGCATGTGGATCATCTGCAGGACATCGTCGCCGGCCTCGAGAAGGAATTGGACGCCGTCGAGCTAGAATTGGATTCAGGTAAGCAATTAGGAGCTGTTCGACCTGCAATTAGTGTGTGCTTTCCTGAGATCTTGCAAGTTCTTGATTGCTTGTCTCAGCAGGATTGAAGTTCAACGTTGAATGAAAAGTCCAAAGAATTTTCACAACCACATGAATACTGTGAAAAGTCAACGTTTTGACATCATAAGAATAAATACAATGAACTGTTTGTTTCTTGAGAACTACATATATACCAAGAACATCAAAAGGAAAATGTGCTTTCATGCTATAGGATGAACTCCCATTGCCATTAGTTTCGATTTTGTTCTAATTGTGTAACTCTCACTTGTGTAGTTGCATAGGAAATTTTTATTTCGTAGCAAGTAAAAAAGGCAATGGAATTTGTTCTCTCTCAATGTGTTCCATCTCAATTGCTTGTCTTTGCATGCTTATATGAATGATCATTGTGCTATTCCTGCAGGTGGCTCCTTGTTGAAGAAACAAATGTTGGATGACCGGAGATTCCCCAAAATGCATCTCGACTTGCAACGCCTTCTACAGGTGCTTCCCTTGATCTTGCTCATGGTGAAAAATCCATTCTTGCAACATTTGACTAATCTTCGTAGGCAATATCCATGTTGATAAGGATTCACAGATATGGAGAAGAATTCTCATATGATGCTTGTTCTTGTTGGTGTTGTATAGAAGTCATAGCATATGAAACTTTATTCTGATTCACCATGAAAGTAGGAATGCAAACGACAGATTCATTGCTGATACAGTTTAAGATCTCAGAGCATACGACATTATCTCGTCTATGGTGAAGATTTATAGCATATAATAGTATCTTATTCGGCATTCCTCAAACTTTAATCTTGATATACGAAGAGTTACTCACATAGTTGTGCTTGTACTTTTGTTGCTACTACACTTTTAACTACTGATTGTTTGTGTGCTTCTTAAGTTTAAGCTTTCGAGTTACTAGTACTACTGCATTTTCAGGCAGTTTCTCACGGTGAGCAAGTATTCCCTCGCGTTAAAGAGAAATGTGCCACTAAACCTTGGTTCTCTAGTGAAGATGTCATTGCTCTTGAAGAGCTGATCGGTCGCCTTCGCAGGCTAAAGGAGAACTTGGGGTTCATTGTGAATCGTGTTACTGCTGTCCAAGCAGGTCTTGATAGTTGGCAGGCTGAGCAAATAAACAAAAGGCTATACTACCTTTCGTTGCTCTCGATAATCTTTCTTCCATTGTCTGTACTCACTGGAAGTGAGTTCTGTTCTTCTTCTTTTATACAAAAACTTAGGATATGTCGAAATGAAAGATATCAAAAACCATAATCCATCCTGCTTTGCATTCACTTGTTTGTGCAGTATTCGGGATGAATGTAGGAGGTGTTCCATGGACTGCACAAAAAGACCCTCAAATTGAGGATGGCTTTGTGAATGTTATGATCCTTTGCATTGTGCTACTAATTTTTCTTCTACTGTGCTTCATGTTTCCAACTCTTTATGCAAGAATGTCAATTTGGCGAAGGAAGCACTCGTTAAAACAGAAATGGTCTATCAAGGGGAGGTCATATTCACAAGGACATTCTTCAAATGGCTTCTGTAAAATTTTGACAAACGGAGTGGGGAAGAGCAATTCCTTGCCAGTTTGAGAAGAAAGATCAATGAGGTACCACATTCAATCTTATGTTTGCAAGCAGAAACAATCTGAACTCCTACTCTGTGATTTTCCTATCGAGAATTTATGTTTTCTCTTGTCGAAAATGAAGTACAAAAACTAAGAACCATCACCTTCCTCTTCTCATGCTGACTAATGGATGTTTAAATCTCTTGCAGTGAATTATGAAGTGAAATATTCTGCTCTTCAACTGCAAAGATCATTGGAAGAATATTTATTCCATTTTTTCATGCAAAAGGAATTTCTCGAGGAAAATTGATCACATTCATGAGCTGTTGATTTGTAAATTCACCCTTAATTTGATGAACTTAGTGTAACTTAAGATTTCTGTGCAGAATCTCTATATTATTATGTAATTATGAGCAAACTAATTATTGTTGTTTCAATTGTATTTACAGGAACACTGTTCTAAAGTAGTGTATATATAGGCATTGATCTGCATTGTAAACAGTTTACAAACAATATTTTCTCTCTTTGGCTTCAAGAATTTGTATGATTATAAATTCATTCACCACATCAAAAGATGGTGTGCAGTTTGTTGCCATTTATTGAGCTGAATGATGATTTTTGAAATTTTGAGGGGTCATTTTGAAAATTTTACATGTGCAATTGAAAGGCGTGTAAATCTAAGGGGTGAAATGAAATTTCACTTTTTAATGAGTCGAAAGGCCACTAATATTTATTTAAATATACATTTCAAGTTGTCATATTTGAAATGGGCCGGGCTTCCTTACGCTTATTGTATTTGAATGCGGCCCGGCCCATTATATATGTCGCAGATCAAATCGTGCCGGTCCGGTTTTATTCATAATTACGAAAATGACATTAGGGTTCTGACTCTATATGTTTCCCCAAGCTCGTCACCGTGCACAGTTGTCGGCGCCGCATCACAGGACGCAGGGAGAAGGGGGAGTCGCAGCGAATTCGATTGCGGGAACGGGATGAGGGCAAAGGTAAATAACCTGATGCGGTTACGATCTTCTTGAGACTATGAGATCCTTGTTACTTTACGGCTTTAGATCGCATTCATCTCCTCTCTTCTCTTTTATTCCGCCTGCATTTCGTGATCGTAAAAATCTTGTTTTGATCAAGTGTCCTTATTGTTGAGACAATGTACTGTTGCAAAAATTAAGATTTCTTTCATTTCACTTGGTAATTTTTCTTGGAATATATGGCTTCCTTAAAAATACCATTTTTTTTACTCGACAGAAGCTTTAAAATGTCATCTTCCTTCTTTTGTATCGACTGTTCCTCTGATGCGAATCATCTCCAGTCTACGTTCATTTTTCGCTTGCATCTCGTGGACGGAGCTGGTTTTTTAAATTTACGATTAGATTAAAGTGCCCGATTCTACTCTTCTAAAGTTCAAAAGCTCCCGTTTTCTTTTGCAAGTTTTGGATTCTTTTGTGCGTGCTATAATTTTGTTGTTCTGATCGTGTTATCTCTTTTTTTAAAAAAAAATAGCTGTGGTTCGCTTTGTAATCTCACCCTTGTTTCCTTTTATTGTTTTTTCCCCAAAATAAATCTCGTTCATAGAATTCAAGTATGCATGTCACATGTTTGTTAAACGTCTGGTTGTTGGTTTCTTTCATTTTTAACTAAAATGATTATGATATCGAAGCAATTTGATTGTAGACAACCTATTATTTATTCTCTCTGTCTCTCTCTCTCTGTATATATATAAAATATCTGTAACCAATTATTGCTCTCGTCTCTGAGCTTGTTCCATCTTTGCCTCAGTGGAAGAAGAAGCGCATGAGGAGGCTCAAGAGGAAGCGCCGAAAGATGAGGCAGAGATCTAAGT
>JBBMKF010173208.1:0-37159 GCA_037834155.1 Curcuma caesia
AGGGGTGTTTTAATATTAAAATAAAAAATATAGGCATTTTAATAATAATAATAATAAAACTTAGAAATATTTTTAAAAGATATTAAATTATTTTGATAAATATAAATATATATATATATATATATATATATAAGAGTTTTTATCAGAAACATTTTATTATTATTATGTAAAAAAATTATTATCCGAAATTATTCCTATCTCGAAAGGAGAGTCTCTAGATAAGAGATATACACGTAAATGTCATGCAACTCCATGACAAAATGTTCAAATTGTTATTATTATTATTATTTCATACTATAAAAAGTTTCTAAATTTTATTGATGTAAAAATATCTTAAGATTTTTTTATTTTATTAATAAATTGTTTAAATTTAGATAGTAAATTAGTAGGAAAAAATATCTTAACGTTATTTTTAAAGGATTATCATATTAGTAAAGATTAAAGAATATTTAAGAAATTTAAATTATGAGGAGCATTATCATTCATTATCACACAGTTGAACAGTACAAAAGAGTAACTTCATGGCGTGTAATAAATTGGGAGGTAAACAATTTTGACTGAGATTCAATCCCCCTCTCTTCGGTATGGTAAAAGGGTAAAGATGTTTGATGAATTTTCAAAATATCATGGTCAATTCTTGACTGGAGCACATTTATATTATATTTGATGGAAAAAACATGAAACATATAAAAAACATGATTGAATTTTGATGAAATCGAATTAATGTCTTTCCCTATAATAATTAATTATATATTTTTTTGATTTACTGATTTGTCTCACATATCGTCTATCAGTGTCTAATTTTATTAGCACTTTTCGAATTTAATTTATGAAAAATTGATGTGAAATTGGACAGGTGACTTTAATAATTTATCGATCCGAATAATAGAATATCGGGATTATATATATAAAAAAAAACTCTACAATCTAATATGATTCATGATTGATTGATATATGATGACACTTTAACTGGGACCCACTACCTAACTTATTTCTAATTGTCGCCTAGCTAATGGTCCATCTTTCTCTCAAACAGACTGTGACAGTAATTCCATAAAAGTATTTAATATCTGATAAATTAAAAGATGTGAAAAAAAAGAAGAGACTATGATAGATTTAAATATTGCATTGATTATAAAAAATTATTACCCAACTATTCCCACACCTGCAAATTTTGAATTAGCCAAAATATAAAAAACTGAGGATATTGATTTGTAAATTCAAAGGATTAAATGAAAAATTATATAAAATTGAGGACGGAATTAAACATTTCTTTTGGATTAACATATTGTCTAAATTAGCCCGATAAATTTCTAAAAAAAGTTCATGAGCAGGTAAAAAAATTAGAAGTATGAAACGGACTAATTTATAATGGGACAGATTAATCTATCAAAAATCCATCATATGATAGAATAGAATGGATCGATTTATTAATTTGGTAGATTGAAAAATTTTCAATCCAACTTAATTTAAGTCGGATTACAAATTAGGCGGATCAATTCAAGAATCTGCCAAAATATAAAATATATTAAAATTTTTAAATTTGATGTAGTTTAAACAGATCAAATTAAAATTTTTAAATTTGAATTACGATTTAGACTATGACTGAATATTCGATTAAAATCAAACTGAATCGAACCAAATTAATCAAAATCGAGCTGAATTGAATTTTTTGAACAAATCAAATCGAGCAAATTTTTAAATAAAAATAGAACAAATCGAACCGATAAAATACCGATTAATTCAGTTTTCGACCGAAATAATTGAGATAACTAATTTTTTAAAATATTATAAAATTTTTTATCAATTATTTAAGGATTTATAAATTTAATTATTTAGAAATTTAGAAATTATTTTTATATTTTAATTAATTCAATTTATTTTGTTTATTCAATTTAATCGAATAAGAAATTTTAAAATTGAAATCGAACCAAATTAATCGATTTAAAAAAAATAATCAAAATTCTAAAATAACCAAATTGTATTTTTAAATTTGATCGATTTATTAGGTTTAATCAATTTTTTTTATCCCTAGTTTAGACGGATCAAGTCCACTAATATATTAATTTTTTTTTTAATTTTAAATTTTGATGAAAAAATAAATTTTTTCAATCTGCGGACTGATCCATGTATGTCGTGGGCTAACCCAAATAGGTCACGAATCTAAACGGATCGATTCATCTAAATCCACTTTAAAATAAATTTGATAAAATTTTAATTTAATCTGTTTAATTATTCTACTAAAAACACACCATTCAATTCCAACAACATCCCATCTTTCATGACAAATTCACGGATGCCCATAACTAATCGTGCTTGTCTCATTTGTGTCCGCCCTTTATTCCAAGGCAAGATTATAACTTCCTTTTTCTTTTATCATCCCATTCTGTTATAAAAGACCATAAAAATAGATTTTTAATTTATTTTATTTATGTTTTCCTCTCAAATAAAAGTACAAAACTATTTTTTTTTTTCCAAAAATAAAATTTCAAAATTATTACAAAAATGGAAAAGAAACCTGCTATTTATTGGAAGTTATAGTACATTCTCATCCTCATCGTCTCTCACTCCTCTCGCGGCCCCATTTTCATTTTTTTTTTTCAATTTCCGAGAGAAAACTCGAGAGTGGTCCGGCAATGGCGATCCAAATCGATTTTTGCCGATATTTTTGACCCGATCACTTCGAATTCGTGCTTGTTCTCGATCGAATTATTCGGCCGAGAGTTGATCGGTTTCGTGTTTGCGTTTTTTGTGTTTGGGATGGCTGCGGTGGCGGAGCAGGCGATCGGGGCGGAGGATCAGTTCATCCACCGCGAGACGGAGGCGCCGGCGGAATACGAGAGAGAAGCGCGGACTAAGCTCGCCCATTTGCTTTCCAAATTGAACCCGGCCGCCAAGGAATTCTTCCCTTCGAATTACACTGCCGGCGGCGGTCAGAAACCCGAAGGCCGGCTTTCCGCCGATGCGCCCATTTTTGTGGCGGCGAGTGGCTTTAATGGAAATGGTCCGACTAGCAATGGCGGCAGTAGTAGGGACTCAAGCAGTGATTGCTCGTCTAATAATCAGCCGAATCGCCGAGTAATTTCTTTGCCTTGAATTTTTGTTTTATTTCGAATGTTTACGAACGAATTAGTATACTGTTTGTCAAAGG
Source organism: Curcuma caesia (assembly GCA_037834155.1). Classification (NCBI taxonomy): domain Eukaryota; kingdom Viridiplantae; phylum Streptophyta; class Magnoliopsida; order Zingiberales; family Zingiberaceae; genus Curcuma; species Curcuma caesia. The sequence continues at coordinate 3,152 of JBBMKF010173208.1, forward strand.
CAAACTGAGATTTTGGGTTTAATCTGTTCCAAATTACGTTTTTTTTAACGATGTGTTCAAAATTGCGCTTCGCTTTAAAGAAGGAGAAGAAGATAGAAGTGAGACAATTTTGCAAAATTTATTGAACTTTCCTGTTCCTTTAGTTTCTTTTATAGAAAACAAAAAAGTGGTATTGAACTTTTTTCTGACGGGAATGCCTTATTATGTATTTTCTTTTATACCAGAGGCGGAATAATTATGATGAGGGGCGGATGAAGATGAATAACAGAGCTCGAAGAGCTGCGAGGGAGGATAGCATTAACCGTACTGTTTATGTCTCCGACATTGATCATCAAGTGAGTCAATTTTACAAAAAAATTTGCTGTTAATTTTGTTGTTGATTAATGTCGTGTTCTTCTAGTTATTCCAGTGCTACCACTCCTTTAAGGATAAGTGCTTTCTATTATTGGTTGTTGCATTCTGCTGATATTAATTATTCTAAGAATCTAATGGGATCTTTGCAACATATATTTCAGGTGACTGAAGAGAAGCTTGCTGAAATATTTTCTATCTACGGTCAGGTAAGTTTCTCAGTTGCAGCTATCTGAAACTTTCCTGAATGAGTCCTACATTTATCAATAAGCAATTTCTTTAATTATTTGCCTATGTAGGAACCTCAAAAACCTTTTTTTTTACGTGGCCATCTCCCTCTATATTTTCTAACAACAATATTTTATTACGGTTACACAATGATGAAATTGCTAACTAGGGAATTCTAGAGAAATGATCTCATCTGAAATTAGTGTGAAAATTGAAATATATAGGTATTAATAAGCAACTAGTGATATTTTAAACACTATTTTCAGAACTGCATTTTCCGACCCATATTATTCCAGTGATATATTTATCCAGGCTAAATATAATAGAGCTGAAGGTGCAACGATAAGAGACTAAAGAGAAAAAATTGACATTTACCTTGTTCTTCTATTTTAAGAAGTACATTGTCTCTGAAAGTGATTTACTTTCACCTTCAGGTAGCTTACTATGGTTTGCGCTGGTAATGAGTTCATTGTGTTGTTAAAACAGTCTTCTTTTTCTTTACCCATTGGCAAGAAAATTTTTAACTCACTCATGTCTGTTTATTGCCTGCCATTATAGGCATCTCAAGCAAAATGGATGGTTCTACCACCCCTTTCTTTGACTCTTATAAGATTGATGTACTTTTCAGGTAGTTGATTGTCGTATTTGTGGTGATCCCCATTCTCTTCTTCACTTTGCCTTTATAGAATTTTCAGATGAGTGTGAGTTCATAAATTGCATTTTATTTCATGGAAATACATATCATAAAAGATGTTAAAACAATAGATATTTGCTATTAGATGGTGCAAGGGCAGCTTTGAGCCTTGGTGGCACTGTTCTTGGTTACTGCCCAATGAAAGTCTTACCTTCAAAGACAGCAATCATACCTGTGAATCCGAAGTTTCTTCCTAAGGTAATCTCGTTTTTCATTATTTCTTGCCTGAAACAATAGTTGTTTCCATCAATATTTTCCAAGTTGCACAAACAAAGCAGTGTATGCACTTTTGCTTGAAATTTTACAACTGTTGTGAAATTGAACAGTCTGAGAATGAAAAGGAAATGGTCATCCGAACTGTGTACTGTACAAACATTGACAAAAAGGTATATTAGGTCTGCTCACTTTATTTTGGTGCCTATAAATCTTATTTTGCTATTACAGTCTTATGGCAAAAATAACTTAGCAGAAACAGATTTATACTTCAGTACAACAGTTTCAATAGAATAATTGCTTCATGAATATAACTTTATCTTCTGTTGCAGGTAACTCAAACGGATGTAAAAACCTTCTTTGAACAACACTGTGGTGAGGTCAGTCTACTTCTGTTAAAAGGACATTGTGGACAATTATGATACAGCTACTGTGATAGTAAATTAATCTGTTCGTTTTATTCAGGTTTCTCGTCTGAGACTCCTTGGTGATAATATCCACTCAACCCGAATTGCGTTTGTTGAATTTGCTCAGGTATTTTAGTTATTTACTGATTCATTTAATATTCGAAGATTGATTCAATGTTCAGTCCACACTGTAACTTTTTTGTTTTGTCACTGTTAAGTGGCTATTGATTTTCTGTATGCTTTCATAATCTTCTCAGCAGCTTTATAACAGAATTTCCTGCTGTCGCTATCCAAAAATTTACTCCTGTTAAAATCTCTTTTTTGCTCCAGTATCATACATGTTTAGGTTAAAATGCTAACAAGGGTGATGATGGCAGCCTATATAGTGAGATGTAGAATATAATGGTAGAGGTAATTGCACTTTATGATCGTTGCAGCCACTTTTGCATAATGTGCTTGCAGGGGGCTACTCAAATCAGCAATAGTCCATTTAGGTTGTAATCACAAACTTAGCTAAGTTAAACAGTTACATACCTTAGCAATATCGCTATCAAAATTTGGAATCAATCTTCTCACCTACATCCTTTTACCATCCCATACTACTTCTGATTAGATTATGCTGGTGGACCTTGATGGCACTTTTTGTTGCATTGATATTTAGTATTTGACACTTAAGAAAAATGTGCCATCAGGTTCATATTTAATACAGGCAAGGGGATCCTCTATCACCTTCCTATTTATAATTGTGGCTAGAATCAGTCAATGACTTTTACTGTCCAATATGCCAATGATATCTTGCTATTCTATCACGAAAATACCTTCACAGTTGAGAAACTTAATGTTGACACTCAGGCTATTCAAACAACCATTAACCTGCAAATCGATCCAAAAAAAGCAAAATCAGTACTGGTGGGCCAACTTAAACAGCCAATGTTATCATTTATTTCTTTGGATGCATTGTGGATGAACCGATGAACTACCCATCGTAACATTTAACTTAGCTTAATTACACGAAAAGTTATTGTAGCATCACTTATTATGACATAGTCTCAGTGGCTAGTAGAATTATTTTAGTTGAGAACATCCCTCCCACTGGTAGAATTGTCTTTGTTGCATTATGGACAACTGTTTTGTAATGATTGGATGCCTCTTTTTCATGTGAGTGGCACAAATTTAGCATTGGACACATGGAAATTTCATAATTTCCTCCCAGTAGCTTTTGTTGGGTTATTGCTTACAACTTAATAGTTCTTCCAATGTTTAGAATATTGGTGAGGTTGAAACTTCTACAGATTTTATTGGTTTTACTAAATAGAGATATTTCAGTGCTTGTACTATTTTCCATATAAAATTTATTTACTTGCTTCATTACTCAACTCGATGGCATATGCAAATGCAAGTATAGATCAGACTCTTGCAATCTAGTGGCATGGCTGTATGATAGGTCACCTACACTGAAGCATTTCATTTTTTTTTCGTTGTCCAGTCCCCTCTTAGCATAGAGGTTTGGCTAGGAGGTCTTTCATGGATATTATACAAAATGAAGGTTGTCACACTATTTTCAAAAATTGTATTTAATAAATTAGTCTTAGTATCATGTAACTAAACGTAGTTAGCTGTTTGGTCAAACAAACTTCTTTTGCAGCAATGTTTTTGTAGTAGTATTAGTTCCTGAAAGCTTGTTACTAATAAAAAACTTGAATGGTCACATATCAAAATGATGCATAGCATTATCAAGGAACAAATGGGGTTTTAATGCTACATTGTTTACATTGTTTTCTATTACTATTAGTAAACAAGAAAATACTGTGGTTCTCATGTAAGGTAGAATAGTCAATGCTACCTGTCCACCATGTCCAGCATTCTATTGCTAAGTTCTCAGCATAATTCCAATGTTTTGTAACTTGGTTCCATTTGCTTCTTGGAAAGATGGGATTCAAGATACTGTAAAGTGCTCAATGCTGAGCCATGCTACAAAACACATTACTATTGCTAAGTTAGCTATTCAGATACATGTTTGGATTGCTAGAAAGGAACGATGAAGAAAGCTTGTTTCTGAAATCATGTGTACGTGTAAAATAGAATGATAAATGTCAAAAACAAGGTTAATCCTTCTATTAACATTGAAAATTTTGAACTGGCGAACCCCCTTATCTCAAAAGGTCTGGGATTTTCCAAAAGGGACAATTGTGAGTTTCATACTGAATTCATCCAAGGATGACTTGACATTTTCATTACTGGCTTCATCTTGGAGCACAATGAAGTGAGAACTACAGTTACCAGTTATCTAAGTTATCGATGTCACTCCCTTCTGCAAAACTGAAAATTGATGTCACTCCCAATCTATTGAACTATGGCTATTAATAATTGTAATTTGTGTGCCTTTTGTGCCCAAGAATGTTCATATTCTCTCTAATGGCTATTGCAGGCTGAAAGTGCAATGCTAGCTTTGAACCAGAGTGGCATGGTTCTAGGAACTTTGCCTATCAGGTATATCTACTAATCTTTCTTAAGCTATCCTAATACTTGCCGCTGAAAGTGGTAAATTGAAACATTTTACCCAGAGAATCTGAATTCATGTATTAATTTCATGTGTTCCAGGGTGAGTCCTTCAAAGACACCAGTGAGGCTGCGTATTCCACGATCTTCTTCAAATTGAGTCGAGTTGCATTCTCGGAGTTGGATCATATTCCTTGTTTAAATTGAATGATATTTTGTTCTACTGCCACATCCTTCCTTTGGTTTGTTTTCTTTTGGCTATAAGAGCCAAAGAAACTTAGTAGGTGTCAGATTAGTAGCTAAACATATCTATCAAAACAGATAGAACTTCTCACTGAGCTAGGTACTCTTTTCTTCTGTTGGAACATATGAAGTTGACCTTCATATATTACTATCTTTGGCTGTCTTCTTGGGGATGGCAATTTATTCTATTCTAATTTCCTAGAAAATAAATTTGTACAGTGGTTTTAGTATCAATGCAGACCTTTGTACCTATAACTCTATCAAAGTTCTTAATTGATAACATGGATAAATTCCTGTGTACAAGAAAATCATGCCAAACTTGAATCTCTATGGTTACTACTAGAAGTATCGCCTCCTCCTCATTATTATTATTTTTTCAGTTTTGCTATGATTTGATTTTTTGGCTTTATTGTTAAATTGCCCTTTAAATTTGTGCTTGAGTAGAATTAAGAGTAGTTGAAACTTCTTCATTCAAATGGTTTTTTTCTTGTTGATAAATTTCGTTATACTTTGATTAACAACAGCATGCATAGCTTTAGCCATAAATCTTCAGATAAGCTCTTATTGAAAAGAATTGTTAAGCAGGGTTAAAACAGTATAATCCTTCTTTTATTAGGATTAGAATTTTTATTTTGAATATGTTGCATAATTCCTTTTTGGTCCATTTTGTCTCGAGGAACTATATTATTAGCTCATAATTGAAGGAAGGTGGATTTTCTTTTTCTTTAGTCAAAACTCATTATACATAAATGATTAGGATTCTTGTGAAAAATTATATTTAAATATATATTTAATGTTTGCTGATGCAAATTTTCCACCAACTCAATCATGGTTACTATGTCCCAATCTCTTGTCGTACCTTTGACCAAGAACCTAATAAATGTAGCGTAAAAGGTTTGCAAAAGCTTAACAAATTAATTTAAACAATATTTTTTGGATAGTTGATATAAAAAATGATACTTAATTTGTTGAGACTTAGATTTACAACAGATTTAATTTTATTTAGTTAGAACTTAATGCATTAGACCTAAATTACATAGGTCTTGAAAACCAGAATCTTAATTAACAAAGGACAATCATCGTCACTTATTTGATCAAGTTGAATAGTTAGAAATGAGACTTCTATAGAAAATCCTATAGAAGGTTTTGCATAAGATATTGGTTTTTAAATTCTTTTATTACTTTATCTTAATCATTAGGTATTCTATGTCACATTAGATGTGATACTCATTAGCACTCTTAACTTTCTCTCCTATGTCGATCCACGATCATCTTTGAGATTAAAGAGCTCGAAATCCTCATCTCCAAAGACACCCTCGAAAAGGGTATAACCTTTTCAACCATCTTCAATTATAGAACAAGATAAGTCATGTGTGATCATCGAGGAGATAGACAACAATGCCAAGATCACCACCATCAAGGTTGGGTGCTAGCTACTTTTGGGATAACATTATAGAATGGAATAGTTGAATAACACAGAATAAATATATTAGCATATCTATCAATTTAAGGACCACGATACGATAGAATTGAAAGCCAAATATCTCAGAAGAATTTTACTGCTAAAGCACAATATTCTCGGATACAAAATTGAAAGATATCGAAGTTCTTGTCTCCAAAGGGAGGATAAAAGCAAATGGGTGCAGCTGTCGGAAAGAAATTTCATGACTCAGACATATCAAACTCTATGAAGTGGTTGCCTGAGACTTGTTGAGGATGACACCCTCATATTTCACCTGGAACCATTTCATTGCATCCTCCTTTGTTACTCGCTGATGAATGCCAACGCGCGACTTGCATCGGCGACGACGGCTCACACGATAACCAGGGCGCTCTAAGACTACATAGAAATCCATTCCATATATACCAGTTGAGGGATCATACCTGCAGAGATTGAGAAAAGAATATCCAATCATAAGAAATAACAATTCTCCAGTATTTCAGCATTTCGCAAATAATGAACGTTTTAAAAAATACATAATATTGATGTAGTAAAATGCACCATAGTTACTACTATTCATCCGCTGTTGCAAAAGGCATAAAAATAAAGAGTATAAATACCCACAAAATCAAGTTCATTGACGGTAGCTTTCCAGATATGAATATGCTGTCAAAACCTCTGAAATACTTCAATGAAGTAAGACATTTTGTACCAATACTTGCTGAGATGGATTCCTAAAAAGACTTCTAAACATGAAAAATCTGGCATCTCAACAAGGTCTATTTGAGAATTAGTCAATCACGCAAAATATTATTGAGACCAATGGTAAATTTGAATCTCAGGAATAGCCATTCTATTACTTGGAGATAGGCTAGGAGATCATGATCTATTACCTGGAGATATTTTATCATTGATCAGAGTATTTTATTATAATATTGCTACAAACCTGAAAATATCCACCTATTATGTTGCTTGAACCAAACTAAGGAATATACATTGCTAATTCTACATATCAATTCCATTCCAAGGGATAACCACTCTATTCTCTATCTATTCCATTCCATTAACCAAATTATTTACCTCGACCAAATTAATTTCTCTTAGTATGCCCCTAGTTTGACCAAGGAAACATAATGTCCAATAAGGTCATAGTCTGTAAAGAAAATTCTCCTTCCAAAATAATAATCAGGCCATAAATGATACTGGATATTGCCATAAAATGGTGATGCATATGGCTAGCGAAACATACAAATTAATGATGCCACTATATCAAATATAAGCAATCACTTGTCTTCCCTTTTACAACATCTCTCATCTACCAATATCAGATCTATTGATTCCATACATGAACACTGACACAATATCTGGATATTCAAAACCCTTTTTGATAACATGTAAAAAAAATTAGAAGCAAATATATCAACTTTTTGATCCACATCCATGTCAGTTAATTGTATTAAAGTCCAAGATAATAACTAATAGATAGATCAGCAAAAAATTATGTGTCAGATTTTACAACCGCCATGCTATCAAAAATGGAGATGGAAGAACAGCTCACATGAGAGTGAACAAATGTGTTATATTTGCTATCAGTATGTGGAATATTTGGTATTTGTCTACGAAATTCAACATAATAACTTAAAAAACTTAATCTCACTTTATTCCGAGATCAATATGCTCTTGTATGCCAAAACCAAAGCAGCCAGTATCACTGAAGTTTCTTCTCAACAACTCATATTCCTTCACTTTCAGTCCACTTTCAAGTAGCTGCATGGCTTTGTCACCTCTGACTGTAACATGGCATGCAATCTTCTCATTACGCCTGATTCCAAAGGAACGTACAGTATATCTTGCTGCATAATTATATCAGCCACAAGAGAAGGTTCATGAGCAAAAACATTCTATGTATTGACAGCATTACTTTCTAAAACAACAAAAATTACCTTTAGAGAAAACTGGGATCTGCCCACTCAACTGTTCCAAAACCTGAGACAAAAAAAAATGCATAAGCAACAGTGCTAGGAGGAAACACTGTTTTTTTTTTTTTTACCAATTGACAATTAGCAAAAGGCACCTTAAAATCAAGAACAATTGGCTACTCTACAGCAATAAGACCTGGTACGACTTGTGGGAAGAAAAGCCAATGCTTTTACCAAGAGACAAACAACAAACGGCACAGCTTGAAGCAAATAACAATGTGCAACTTTACAGACCAATATCTAGCAGATGTACTCTTGTTTCTCATGTAGCGTATTGCATTGTGTCAGACGTAGCATCCTCACATTGTTCCAATAGCGCTTATGGATCAGAATTTTAGAAATACAACGTACATGTATAAGAAACATCACACTTCCCTTAAATTTAGTCTATGAGTCAGATTAGAAGATGGAATCATCATAAATATCACTGAATTAAGATAAGCAGTCCTAACAGAATAAATGAGCAAAACCTTGAAGATGAGACATTCTATTACTTGGTAATGTATGTACAAATTATCTGACCATGTTGCCATTGTTCAGAATCACCATGTAGATAAACAGATTCAAACTAGGTTAGTCTGAAAAAGATGGAAACTTCACAATTTTAGTTTACAACACAATTCTCTTTCACCCCACGGATAAAAAAAAAACAATTTTGACAACCGTAATAAAAGACTTGGACAAGACAAGAGAAAGCCCCGATAAAAGGGGGGAAAATTAGAGCCAGAAAGTAACCTACAAGAAATCATCTTCGTGATTCGGAATCTATAACCAACTCAAGTAAAAAGAAGTCAGATCAAGTACCTTCGCCGCCCTGGTAAGACGATCGCCACTCTCGCCGACGGAGATATTGAGAACAAGTTTCTGGACCTTAATGTCCCTCATGGGATTCGCAAGCTTCTTCTCGGAGGACTGCAAGGGAAGACGGCCAAAACAAAAGCCATTTAATTAAAGGAAACACGAAGAAATCGAGCTGAGCAAGAGAAAGAAACGTGGCAGAAGGGAACCGAATGTAGCTGACCATTGCGAGAGAGCAGAGGAGCGGAGGCAGCAGCTAGCGCCGACGAACGGGATGGTAGAGACCTGACCACACAAAACCCTAAATTAGACCATTGCGAGAGTGAACCCAATGGATTTATAACCAAATCCACGGAAATGCCATCGTCAAATGAAGATAAACGGGCCGATTTGGTCGGCCCAATCAATTAGGCCTGATTGCTCTGATTCAGGGAATTTAGTTAATGGAATTTGATCCGAATAAGAAAAAAATTAAATTAAATTTATTTCTATTTTTTATTAAATTGATACTTAAAAAACCATTCTAATTTTAAATATAATTTATTTACCACTAAATAAAACAATTATGATAAATAAAGTCACTCCACAATCCATTGTCATTGTCATGTTAAGTCATTTATTTCGTCGTGATCAACTGTAACTTCTTGATTTACCTCTTCATATATATATAGTCGTGGGACCGATAGTGTAGAGCTGCTGGATGTTGGATCCCATCTTTTACTGAAATTAAACTATTTATTATCTCCAAAACATAATTAAGTTAGTTACATAATTGAGATTACGATAAGACAGACTTATTGAAGTGAAAGGGTTCGTCGAGACAATGCCTTCTCCATCGTGATTGACTGTAACTTCTCGATTTACCTATTTGGATCGACCATGTGGGACAACTAGGGTGGTAAAATTTACCATTTTGAAGTTAAACCATTTATTATCCTAAAAGTTAAAACGAGGGAGGGTAGATTTGAAAAATTAGAAAAATCATAGGCGTAAAGTTGAGTTTTCCACTTTGAACTGACAAGGAGCGTGCTTGTTCATGGTCGAGCCTCGAAGCCAGAACGAATCCAAATCGTCGGAGCATTTTGATCCAAGAACCCAGGCTGCTTTCTCCGGCCGCCGGCGATGGAAGCGCGGGAAAGGCGATCGAAGAAACAAGTGGTGATAGCGTGATCCCCTTCCTAAAGATACCTTAAGCTAGAGAACTAACGGATGCCGTCTGATTCAGTCGACTCAATGGTCACCGCTTGATGCCCGGATGGCGAGTGCTTCAAGGTCTTCCTCAATCCTCAGTTGTGTGGTTCACGTTCCTTCTCCAGGTTTCGGTCTATTACTCGGCATTTGCACCGGCAAAGGTTATGGTCGCTAGGCTTTGCTGAGAAATGGAGTGTTGCTGCGGCCTCTCTGTGCGGCCCTCCACATCGTCTCTTCTCAATCCTCAGGTATATGTTTTGAAATCTGAGTTATGGTTTCCAAGATCTAGGGCAAGTTTGATATCTTCGTATTCGTTGCGATTAAGATGCATGTTCCCATTTCTTTCATTTGTCTAAGATGGGACAAATTTACTGGGACAAGCAAAGATTTCTTTAACTAATCTTCTTTTAAATCCTGTATTGCTTTAGTTTTTCCTAGCATATTAATATTATTAATATTTTGCATCTATTACGCAAATGGAAATTTGTTTCCAGGCAGAATTATTCTTCGTCTAATTCTCACAAACACACACATATTGAGAGAGAGAGAGAGAGAGAGAGAGAGAGAGAAGTTGGACTCCAATTGGGAAAGGTGACTTGGGCAAGGAGTATTTGTGAAAATGGATGTTAAGTGTTGCTTGGACAATGAGTTCTTCTTCAAGTATTGTTGTGGTTTAACTTATCCTGGAACTTGGGATCCTATGGATGAACATAACTGTAGGTTAGATTAACTTAAGAGTAGAACCTTCATTTTTACAATCGAAAAGCTAGTTTTGGTGGTATAAGTCCTGATATATATTGTATGTTGGTTAATTATGTTTCTCAAAAAACAGGTAACTGTACTAACTGTACTTTTAAAATTGTTAAAGACTATTATCAACTTAAAATAATATTCTGTTTTCAATCATAAGACACTATAGTTTTAGATTAATGGTATTCTGACCATATTTTAGCTCATTCATGAAAGTTATTTTGGACTTTTTGCTTATTCTTTCTTTTAACGTAATTTGCACAAATAATTTCTGTTGTCTTGGAGTTTTTCTGTTGATCTATGTTGCAGAAATTTTGCTTACATATTAAAGAGCAAATCATGATCCCACTCAAGATTGACAATTTTTTCTGAAGTCTCTGGGGTGAATAACTTCACAAGGCTAAAATGATTCTATTGTTTTTTTTTTCTGCTATAGGGAATTTCTTCATCATACACTTTCAAAAGAAACTATCTTGACTTCCATCACAAGGTGCTAGTGCTACCTGTCTGCACTAAACAATTTCTCCCACATACTAATAGATTCGACCTGTTGCTTCCCAAGCAAAACTTGCCTCTCAAATACACAAGAAAGCACAAGGGAGTCATATTTGCTGCATCTAATCGGCAAGCTTGGGATTTTGGGAGATTTTTCAGAACTTTGTATTTTTTTAACGGACCTCCTAATCCTGCCAAGGTTTGTCTCTTCTTTGCAGCATGAAGAGGTGCATTACTTTTGTTTCTTTTGTCTGTTGTACTATTATAAATCCATACAAATGATTAATTTACATTTGTGTAGTTCATCGAGTCTCTAATTGAGAAGCTGTCAAGTTCAGCGTCAACTGAACCATTGAAAAAGATGGAAACTTCTGGAATAGTGCTGGTAACTGGGGCTACTGGTGGGGTCGGACGAAGAGCAGTTGACATATTAAGGAATAAAGGCCTTCCAGTTCGTGCACTGGTACCTTATATACACTCCATACAGTTAATTCAATTAATTCCATTGTCATATACCTTTATCTCATCTGTAGAAGTTTAATATTTCTAATTATTTGAAATCCAGGTTAGGAATAAAGAGAAAGCAAGATCGATGCTAGGACCAGATGTTGACTTGGTGAGATGAATATATCATTTATAATTTTTTTCTGCATACACTTTCTTCAAGATCCCGAAATAAAAGGAAAATGGCACTTTGGTCAAGTGATATACATTGAAAATGACTTAGTAAACAAATTGTCTTTTAACCTTTCAATGCAGTTATATGCCTGTCTGAAAGTATGATCATATCCAAGTTGTAAGAGGTTTTGAGGTTGTACTTAACTGGCAGCTTGTGTATTTGCTATGTTTCAGATTGTTGGGGATGTCACTAAGACAGAAACACTTTCTCCTGAATACTTCCAGGGGGTGAGAAAAGTCATCAATGCCGTCTCTGTAATAGTTGGTCCAAAGGAAGGAGATACTCCAGATAGAGCAAAATACAGTCAAGTATGTATATGCTTCGACAAATTTTTGTCAACTTCGACAAATGTCTGTTCTGGTTGATGTGATTTGAGTATTATTTGATACAGGGAATCAAATTTTTCGAACCAGAGGTGCTAGGATATATCCTTTGTTAACTATGATATTTTTAGAATTTTCAAACCTCAGCTTATTGCACCTTCTATCCATGAAACTTTTAGTGTAACCTTGAAATTCAGTTACTTTTGTCAGATAAAAGGAGATTCCCCAGAAAAGGTCGAATTTATTGGAATGCAAAATCTGATAAATGCAGTAAAGAATAGTGTTGGACTGAAGGATGGAAAATTGTTATTTGGGTCCAAAGGTATTTCATCCAACTTGCGACGTTTTCCTAGATTCCAATCTACAAATTTCTATTACAAATCTTGTCTGGGTGCCATACAAAGATTATACTTGGATCCTCTGCAACTAACTTACCTTACCTGCTTCAAGATCCTTGGACTGATTTGTCAGCATATCAAATCTGTTATCTTTTCTTTTATCCATTTTTGTTATCTATGACCTCCATAATAATTAATTTACCCATTGATTTTTTCATAAACATTTCTGGAATTGACTAGAAAGTTTTATTTATTCTTGTCTAGGAAATATCACAGGGAAGCTTGTTTGGGGTGCATTAGATGATGTTGTCATGGGAGGTGTTAGCGTAAGTGGATTCCAAGTTGATCCTAAGGGTAACGAAGACGGTGGACCAACTGGATTATTCAAAGGTTATCTTTATGCTCATTTCTTAAGGTGTCCTGAGTTGAGACCATGTCATACGATCATGGTTGCTTAATTTTCCTGATTTTTGTTTTTCAATCTCAATACTCTCTTCTTCAGGTGTAGTTTCAACTGCAAACAATGGAGGGTTCACTAGTATCAGGACTAAGGTAAGAGATTATTTCTTGGTTAAATGGTAGCATGATGATCTTTCTTTGATAATATTGAGGAATTTATTTGGCTTTGGAACCATTGGCTGGTAGACATAATATCTCTTGGCTAAATGTTAGCATGATGATCTTTATTTGAGAATATTGAGAAATATATTTGGCATTGGAAGCATTGGCCAGTGAATTTACTGAATTTTTCTTTAGGTTTTTTTCATTCACCTTATTGCGACAAGCTGAGCATAAATTAATTATGTTAGAGATCTCTGAATTTTGATGCGTAAATTCCATCGTCTTTGTTAGTCTATTTCCAAAATTTTCTATCCATGATTCTGGAGCATTCTCTAAACTGTAATTACTCTAACACATAAATTATCATCCTAAACTATCATTTCCATAGTTCTATCCTCAATAATAAGTTGTTCTCTTATATTTTAATCTCACATCTCTTTACATTTGCTACTACTTTCTGATAGCTACGTATTTGTTATAAAACATTCATAATATATTCTTTTTAGTTATCTGCATCTCTAGAAAATTGCATAGCAATAGTCAAAAATAAGTTCTTTGTAATTATATGATTAGATAAATCCAGCATTTAATTTTAGGGAGAAAAATTAAAAGGGTGACCATTGTGGAAAATTCATCTAGAGAATTTCAATTTATAAAAATAATATATATTAAGATATAAACTAATATAAACATAATCAACTTTTATAAAATAAAGTTTATAACAACACCACAAAAATTAATTATTTCAAAATACAAACTTTGTTTTTATAAAATCTGAATTTACGAAACAATCAAATGTTTAGGATTATAAATTTCTATCTAATTTAGTATTAAAAATATTATAATCGAAAATGACAATCTAAATTTTTTTAATATAGGAGTAAGAGAGTGATATAGGAAATGGATGATATTTTTTTAAAAGCATGGCACCCGTTTTTAAATTTTTTAAAGGTGTTTTTTAATTTTTTTTTAAAGGGTACTTTTTGATTTTTGGCCTTATTGTCAAATAATTTGCAATTGGCTCCAGAATTTGTCCATGCCCGAAGACCTTTCAGCATATGATGGTATTGAAATGAGAGTGAAAGGCGATGGACACCGTTACAAGCTCATTTTACGAACCAGTTCTGATTGGGATACAGTTGGTTATACTGCAAGCTTTGACACTGTAAGAGATCAGTGGCAGACAGTAAGTTCACCTTCACTTAGATACTTACTTTTCAATGATCAGCTAGTTGGGCTAACTGTACCCTGCTGGATTCAGATAAAGCTACCGTTTTCTTCATTTAGGCCTGTATTTCGTGCTCGGACTGTGGTTGATGCTGCACCCTTTGATTCAAGCAATATCATTTCACTGCAGGCTTGTTTCTTATGCTCTCTCGCTTTCATTTTTGTTATAATAAACCCCCCTAAATCTGTCTTGCAACCTTATACAGCTCATGTACAGCAAGTTTGAGTATGATGGGAAACTCAATCCTACTTTTGAGGAAGGATCATTTCAGCTTCCATTTTCAAGCATACGAGCGTACATTAATGAGCCTATCACCCCAAGGTATCAAGTTTTCATCATAAAGGTGACCCTAGTATTTTCAAAATAAAGAGACCATACTATTCTGCATAAATAATTTACATTTGTCGAGCACAGAGGGTAGAGTAGTTCGCTTATGAGTTTTTCATATGAATTATGGAAGAACTACACCTCTGATGTGGCTTCATTAGGCAGGTTCGTACATGTGAGTGCTGCTGGGGTCACACGACCTGACAGACCTGGACTCGATCTCAGCAAACAACCGCCTGCCGTGCGCTTAAACAAAGAGTTAGACTTTATCCTCACATATAAACTGAAGGTGACTGTTGAAGATAACCTGAACATATTTCCATATATCTATTATAGTGAACCATTTTCAAGTTTCAACAAGTTCTTAATATGATTTTAACCAAAGGGTGAAGATTTGATACGTGAAAGTGGTATTCCTTACACGATTGTCCGACCATGTGCACTAACTGAAGAGCCTGCAGGAGCTGATCTCATTTTTGATCAAGGAGACAATATAACGGTATTCAAGTCATCAAGATAATCATAATTTTTGATAGCCTAAATCAAGCAGCATAACATGGAGAATTTCTATTGCCTATGCTTTCAGGGTAAGATCTCAAGGGAGGAGATTGCACGAATATGTATTGCAGCTCTTGGAAGCCCATATGCATGTGGGAAGACTTTTGAGGTAAAGGGGTTTTATGCTGACATGCGTTTATAGATTATATGCATAAAGAAATGTCATTAGCTTTCAATTCTCTATTGCAAGTAAAGAAATATCAAGTAATCACTGTTTTGACAATGATAACTAATCACATCAGACCTTTTAGATTCCTCCCTCCAATAGATTTCCCGTGACGACGGTTTGCTGGTGGAACTTCTATATATTTGGTACCTGTGCTCTAGTTGAACATAGAGATATCATTTTCTTCACAATGAGTCCTCCAATGTGATGTGCCACTGATGAAGTGATCGAAACTTTTAACTGGCGAAACTCTTGCTGGCTGGTATTTTAAACATACTTTATCCTGAAAAGCATGATTCTGAATACAACCCTCATCTGTTTACCATGCAAAAGGCACATGGATTGATTGCCCATGGTTCAGTTCTCAAGCTAATATTCTCATCTAAAAGTAACATCACATGATTTATTCATCTTAATTAATCGTAGTTAACTAAGAAACTAAAGAAGCTACCAATTCAAAGATCTACTGCATTCATTTTAGTGGATTCATTGTAAATGTTTGTTATCTTTTCATATATTCTCTGGACAAGTACTACTGCTCGTCACATATCTATGCAGGTTAAAAGTACCGTGCCATTTAGCGAACCTTATGTAATCGATCCCGAAAACCCCCCTGCGGACAAGGACTATGACGAGTACTTCAAGAACTTGAAAGATGGTATAACAGGGAAAGAAGCCTTGGAAGGGACTCCAGTTCCAGTTTGATTAATATAACTGCAGTAGAGAAGATAATGGTTTGTCCTAAACTACTCGTATAGTTGCATCTCCAAATTAATATATGTGACTCAACAGTTGCATGATCCTTTCTTTTCTCTCTTCTGTATCTTCCAACCATGTGTAAGGAAAAAGCCTATGAGAAAATCTTAGAATAATAGAAATAATTTAGCATATCAATTCTTATGTAATCTTATTCCCATTGCGACCACTTTAACGGCTGGCCGGTGGCATCGCCGGTGCTGGCGATGAACTACATGGAGGCAGGGGAAGAAGAGCATTCGCGGACGGCGGAGAGGCGGCGATGCTGGCGGTGGGGGGTGGTGGAGATGACGACCGCCGCGTGGACTGGAGGAGGAGATGTGGCGGTGGCCGAAGGAAGGTGAATGCTTACAAAAAACAAAATAAAAAATAATTTTAAAAAATGTCTTTTTTCTCATGCACCGCCTTCCGGGTATCGACGACTGTGCTATGGCGGCGTCCACCGCCTCACTCCTCATGCTTCTTCCCGACCAGGAGAGAGCGATCCGATGCCGATATAAAGCCTGTCCTCTTCCTCCGAAACACTTCCCTGGTCCTTTGGAAAGGGCACATTAATCGCGTTATAGGGAATAGAATGGGCGATCTCGGTCGGCGGCGCGAGGAAGGGATGAAGATCCAGTGCGAGGCGTGCGAGATGGTGGCGGCCGCGGTGATCTGCTTCGCAGATGAGGCCGCCCTCTGCTGGGCTTGCGATGTGAAGATGCACGCTGCTGGTACGCTCGCCGTGGGCCACCAGAGGTACCCGCTCTTCTCCGGTGGCGGCTCCGCCTCCGGCTCCTCCTCTCGTAGGCCCAACTGCGACATATGCCAGGTGCCTTGTTTGGTTTCGTGTTTGGTCGAACGAATCTGTTTAGGGCATTGTTCCTCTAAGAAGATCTAGAATGAATTCTTTGGGTTGCCCTCTTCCGAAGGTAAATTTTGTCGCGCGATGCTATGATTTTGTTTCACTGCATCAATAGACCAGTAGAAATTTTGATTCATGATTCATGTCTATGTAGGCAAACTATTGTCTCCCTTCTTTGTCGATTCCAATTTTACAGCTTTATTTAAAGACCCTTCGTGTGTGTTTCCAGGAAGCTCCTGGTGGCTTCTTCTGTTTGGAGGATCGTGCAGTTTTTTGTCGAAACTGCGATGTTCATATCCACACAATGAACCCACATGTCAGAGTTCATCAAAGGTTCCTGCTGACCGGCGTGCAAGTCGGACTTCATTCTGTCAAACCGATGAATCCAATTGCTAGTCGACATTTGAATTCTGCAGGAAGAGAGCAAGAATCACCGCCATCCAAATTGCTGCCCACAAACATGCTGCCCACGCCCTTGCCCGTTGAAACGGATCAAACTCAATCTACCCCCCTAAGCTGGGATCTGAAGCTGCCATCTGTTGGTTACACTACTCATAGGAAGACACCTGACTGGCCTCTGGATGATTTGTTTGTGTTTCCCTCTAAGAGCGATCTTCATATCAATGATCATGATTCTTCACAGGTACGAACTTTCTAATTATCTTTCTTATTATTGTTTATAGTTGCTAATCCATCCGGTTGAAGCAATTGAGTACTCCGCAGTGTGTGATTATGTGTTTATATTGCAGATCGTCAAGCTGCCGCTAGGAAGCACAGATGGATCGAACCTTTATTGCTCTCCTGGAACAGAGATGGGTTTGGAAAATTGTTTGGACAGTATTCCTGACTTCTCATGGATTGTACCTGATTATGATTCTGCATTACAGCCTACAGTATCAGATTTACGGTTGCAAAAAGACCAGCACAATTCTTCATCTCCAAATGGCATCTTTGGGCCAGATGTATGGAATTCTCCAAGATCTTAAACTTCCGTATCATTTCATGAAGCTCAGAATGAGTGAGTGAAAGTCGCCAAAATGATTACAACAGCATTAGCATTTAGCATTTGTATCCTGCTCAAGGGGAGGTCTGTATTTCTTACTCAAAATTGAGGTTTGTATTGTTTTGATGATCTGAATCATGAGTTAGATAAAGAAACAATGTAAAACATGCTCTTTTACCCTCTATCTTACTGAGCATGAGAAATTTTCCATTGTTTTGGTTTATTAGTTTTAGAACCATGTTAGATCGATAAGCAAAGGTCACATTCACAATTATGTTTAGTTGGTTGGCCATGAAAATTAACTCAAGAAGTCCCAACTTATGGAATGACCAATCTTAAACAAATGGGACACTATTCTTACAATCAAACAAAAGAAGTAAAATAAATGAGCAAAGATGGATTTAACCTGTTGACTTAGTGATAATATCAAAGTGACCGAGTTAGGCACTATCACTGTTCTTACATGACATGGGGCTCAAATGGGGAGGGAAAATGCAAATATACCAGAATCACAAATAACACATTGCAGCATCTACCAGTTTTACGGTGCTACAGAAAAAGGGTAAATAAATAACCCATCCGAGGTTTTCAGGCAGGCTTACATAAATGCGTACAACAGCAAGAATAGTACAATGAACCAAAATGATGTAATGTAACTTTAACCTTCAAACTTTAAAGCAATGGTCAAAGAAGCCCACTGTAGACGGCAATAGTTCTTCCTTCTGATGCACATTTTGGCACGGAGTGCACAGTGAAGTTAAATGCCTCAAACCTAAACAGACTTTCTCACAGAATTCAAAGAGGGTGGAAGCTGGTCGCAGGAAACAATTAGATGTCCATAAGCTTTCTCTCTATTTCTCTTTGAAGGCAACAGAACTCAGGAACATCATAACAAAGGAAGGGTCTTTAAGAAAATGCTGCTATCTTTGAATCAATTAGGAATCTCCCCTCTTGTCCTTGAGCTCCCAAGAGTGAGCTCCAAATCATCTGATCCAGATTCCTCATGGATCCTCTCTCCCTTCCAGGGCTTCACAAGTTGACCTTGTAGGTTACTGTCGTTGATATTGCTTCCGAAAGCAAACTCATCCGAAATGTTATGGGACATGTGAATATCAGAATTGTGCGGCATGCCAGGCATGACAGGTGAGCTTGTACCACTCTGCCCTGGAGTCAACATTCTTGAAGAACCTCCGCCTGAGAAACCAAAAGGGTTTGAGGAAACAAGGCTGAATGTGGGGGATGAAGGAGATCCTGACTCAATCTGTAGTCCTGCAATCCAAGCTGGGTCTGGAATGATCTGTCGTCCAGGACTTGGCGGAGTGGAATTTGGGAGGAACGTATAGCTTGTATTCACCCAAGGCGGTTGTGCATTTGGATCATCCCACCCAGTTTTAATACAAGGTGTGTGCGCAGTTGGGGAACTCAAGGGAGGGGTAACAGGCGCACTCATGGAGCCACCATGGATGAAGAAAGGGTGTTGGTGTATGAACCTGGATGAGGAAGCACTAGAGGAAGTTGATGAGAGATTCTTAAGCCAAGGGATGAGGGAGTTAGCAGAGGCACCAATGGTCAAATTGTTAGTGTTGGCAACATAGGATGAAGAAGCAGGACTTGCAAACGACGAAGAAGCAGGACTGGGGTTATACGACGCACATGGGCTTGGCTGGTTCGAAGAGTATGGACTTGCTGAAGTTGAGCCACCTGCCATATCCATGCGGTCTACTGGAGGTTTACACCCCTGCAGAAGGAAATTGGAAAACCTTCAGTTGAACACTCTCATAGGAAGACCCATAACAACTCTATTAAGCTCGAATATGGAGCCTCACTGCTGATGCAGGACAATAAAGACAAACTGACTCCTCCAAGCAACCCATAAGAAAAGGTTGTGCTTTAAGCCCAACTAGCAATACATTACATACTCCTTATAAAGAGTCTCAATAGATACAATGACAAGTATCAACAAGCTTTATGCTCTTAGATGTAAGAAATTACCATTCAGTTGGAGATGGTTTTGAGTATACAAAACAAATACAAATAAGATGCTTCAAACAAAAGCATAGAGTAATAGTTAAAATGAGAAATCCACTTCTTTAAAAGTTAAATCATGTTAGTCCTATCAGAATATGGCAGTCACTCTGTATTAGTTTCACTATTTTACTTGACTAGTAGGAATCACTTTATGATTGGGTTTAGGCTACCTTCCAATACTCTCATCATCTTGGGCCACAAAAATTGAGGAAAGTTCTTTTAGCACTCTTTAAAAACAAGGGAGGAGAATTGAACCTTTGCTTGCTCCAAAGTTTTGTTCTGAGACCAACTATTTCAGTACATTAAACAACATAGACAATTTAAATCAAGGTTGGAAAATCAACATCACGAATCAGTTCCTCTGAAAATTTAAATGATGGAACCGTATACTTTGTCCAATGAGAAATTTTGCATTGTGAAAATTATCGAGATGTTTTTCCAGCGACAAAGACCTAAAATTGAAGATCAATTTCAATTTTGAAACTATCAGAAAAAAGAGAAGACAAGAAAAAGCATGTTGTTGATATTTTATTAGTAGAAACGGTAAGAATTTTGAAGTGATCTTAGTGCGAGTAAAAACGTTAAGTCACGTAAGCCCCCAGAATTCGCGGGCTTCACATGAGGCGTGAGCTGTCGTGCATGCGCACACAGACCATCCGGGAGATAACCTACGCCATTCTGATCCAATCCTAAACACTAAATCCCTGCGTCTCCAGTTCCACCATGCTAAAATGCACCGATATCGATCGTTTTTTCGGCGAAAAATTTGTCCGAACCCCAAAAAGAAGGCACAAGAAGCCGAAAAATAATTTAGCCACAAGACAGGGAGGGTACCTTGCGATAGGTGGTGCCGTCGGGCTCGACGATCCACCCGGCCTCGTCGCACAGGGCCTTGAGGACCTCGTTGTTGTCGCAGTGCTTGGGGAGCTTGTAGTTCCCGTACATACGCAGGCCGGTGTAGATCTTGGCCGCGATCGCACGCCTCCGCCGCTCCCGCCGCCGGTTGTTCTCCCTCTCCCTCCACGTCGGCATCCTCGTCCCGGACGTCATCGCTTCTCTCCCCTGCGCACCCGGAGTTCAACTTCAACCGATCCGCCTCCGATCAGCTCAGAATGCTATTGATCCTCCGATCTAGTCGAACCCTAGCTCAAGCGCAGAAGGGCTCACGGCGAAGGGGGCGGCATGGGCGCCGAGAAAAGGGGGAAAGCGAAGGGATCAGAGAGAGAGAGAGAGAGAGAGAGAGAGAGAGAGAAGAGGTGAGGTAAGCGAGTGCGAAGCCAGTTGAAACGGTCCCAGTATATGGTTTTAGGGAAACTTTCATTTAACCCCACAAGGGTGTTTTGAATATAATACTAAATAATGTGGGTGTTTCTGATAATTTTTCTCGGTTAAAATATTAAATAATGTTAAATCCCTATATAAGGCTTTGCATTGGGCTATTAATGGGCCGGCCATCATTTTCCAAATCTGAACCGGTTCGAATCAAATGTCGGACCGGTCGAGATTCGTATCGTCCTGTTATTTCATTTCATTTCGTCATGGAGGGGACCACGGGGCGAGCGGACCTCCCTCGCCGAACGAGTTCGGCGGGGACTCCCGCGGAGTGGGGGCTGTCGTGGCCGACAGGGGGAGAGAGAGCGGCAGCGCGGCGGAGTCACATGCGGCGGCGATGATTTGCTCCCCACCCACAAGGCAACTGAATTACAAGCTCGCATCGGCCATTTAAAAAATCGAAAGGGGAAAAAAAACATAATTGGAGAATTGTGAAGGAAGAAGACAAGGAAATTAAATGGGAGAAAGCAAGTTTAGGTTAATTAGTTAAAGATCGTTGTTATCCGTCATCAATAATTGCTCACCGTAGCGTAACAACAATTAAAGGTCAATTCATTCGTTTCTTCCTCTATTTCCTTTCCGAGCCTTGGAGACTCACTACGCATTAATTAACTCTAATCCCATCATTAACAATCGTGTGCGCATGTTTAATGAATACTCCATGGTGCGACAAAAACTATAACATTACCATGGCGCTTTGTATGCGGTCATTGAGGCAGATCTCACCGTTTACCCATCTGGATTGTCTACCAAAAACATTAATTACAATACCAACGTATGGCTTCCGCACCCGTCCGATTACCTGATCATGACCGTTGATGCGCCTATGATATCAGGTAGACCTTGCACTGGATCAGCGTTCGGCCTACCCTGAAGCCGGGAACGACAGTGAACCCGACCACCGCGGTCTCGCCGGCACAATCCTTGTCCTCCGCCGCTGTCACGCTCTCCATGTACACCTCTGAGAACCGGCTGCCTCTCCTGATTTGGAAGATCGACCGCTCGGTCTCGGCCTCGAACGAGAAGAAGAGGCAGTGTAGGAGCCACACTCGGCGCGCCATCTCGGCGAACCCGGCGAAGAACTCCGAATCCGGGGAGTCCCTCCCGGAGCTCACCGCCGCTCTCTTTTCCTGGTCGCCGAAGAAGGCGGATTTCATTTTCGGAGGCACAAGTGACGAATACTTCGCCCTGCAGAACTGCGCCACCGGCGATGGCCGCGAGCCGTCGAGGATATGGTTCATTGAGAGAGACTTTACCTGGGTGAATTCGTCGAAGAACTTCCGTCGATCCCACGTCGAGCATTCCTCCAAAACCGGAAGGGCGAAACTTTGATGGGAGAAATCGGAGAACATCCTCCGGCAGACGTAGGACTCGAAAGCGTAGGTCCTGTGACCGGGCTTTCCTCGGCGAAGAACATCCGCTTGGATCGAGCCTGCGGCGGCATCGAGATCCCAACCGGCGGACTCCATTTCCTTTTCCATCAACTGGACGAAGGATCGAATCGCTTTGAAGGTGTAGCGCAGAACGGTGAGGAAGTGGGTGGGATTGACGCCAGAGAGGTGAAGGGCGTCGAGAGCAGCGAGGGAGCGATTGGGGTGGAGCTTGGCCTCCAAAACACGCACCTTTCTATCGGATTCGAGAAGTTCGGCTCGGAGAGCGTCGATCTCGGATTCCTTGAGCTCGATTTCGTCCTCCAGCTTCCGCGTGGTGACTCCGTAGGTCATGGAGAGGTTGCGAAGCTCCTGGAGCTGCGCAGCGAGAGCTGGTTGCAGGACTGAATTGGTGATGCCGTCGGATTGGTTCCTGAAGTAGGACCGCTTGAGCTCAGACATCCGCCGGAGTTCAGCGACGATGGTGGCGTCCGTCGACTGTATCAAGTCCAGGTCATACGAAGACTGCGCCACTTGCAGCTGGGCGTAGGCGGCCTTGAAGGCGGAGATGCTCGCGAAGAGGTTAGCAACGAACGACTCCAAGACTTCCTGGTCTCTCGAAGAATCCTTCTTCTGTTGCTTCTTCTCGTTTTCAGGTTTGAGGACGTCGTCGCCGGATGATTCAAAGAGCACGCCGGAGTAATCACCGAAGTCTCTACAGAGCTTTAGTTTGCCAATCGCGTCCAAACTGCCGGCAGCAGCAACGGTGGCACCTCCAGCAGAGCTGGCAGCAGAGCGGCGCAGGCGGAGGATCTTGGTGACGGTCCGAGCGACTGAGCCAAAATTAGGCAGCGGAGCCGCCTTCGCCGGCTCCATGTCCTCCTCAAAACTCTGGTGAAGCAGCAGCAGAAAGTCAAAACAGGAAAATAAAGCAGGAGATCAGTAACATCGTTGAACTAAGAAATGAAAAGACTAAACACGTTTATTTTTGGCCCATCTCTGAGACATCAGATCCTTGCCATCGATTGAAAACACAAAGCATGGACCATCCAAGCTTAATAAAGATTTGATTGGAGAAGCCGTGTGTTAAAGATGCAATGCGGCAACACAAAGGTCGAAGAAGAAGGTGTTTGTACACGCACATGAATGCTCCCCTTCATCTGATAGTCAAAATATCCGTGAATGGAGATGGTAGATTTCAAACACATGCCTAAAAAACTCTCATTCCTAAAGTTGACGTCCCAATCAACTTTGAGAAAATTGTATGAATAAGCATCTGCTGATGTGCAATCTACTCATTCTGGAGTTGAACGGATGACTCTTTCTAGGTTAATAATGATTTGTTGGCATGAGTTCCACCACCTTACAACTCTTAGCCGCCACATAAACCTTTCTCAAAGTTCATAGAATCCACTTAAATTGGAATTTTTTTCATCTGCCAAGTGTGGGAATGCATAAACAAAACTAGATGAACGCACATAAATAAGCGACTAGAACCATAGCTGATTTACTGGTACCACTAAGAATACAAATGACAGCCAGAGATCATCAAAAACATGAACCAAAAACAATTTTTTCATGTTTCATAGTAGATAATTGCTCATGCTTCTAATCTAATCAGTCTTTTCAATAATTATTGATCAGCAACGTGTTTTTTACTGGAAAATCAGCTGTAATTGTCTACATTTATCTGCAGCATTTGTTGATATTTAATTTCCTTCTATAATATGGCATCAATTGCGGTAAATTTCAAACATCTGCAACAAAATTAAATAACAGGGAAAAAGAAGAGCAAAAATCAAGTGTTTGATCTTTCATTAAGCCTAGGTTTTATCATAACTTCCTGAAACAATCATTACAAATGCAGAAGATCGGGAAGATAAAGTTGTGATTCCTGAGGTAGTAGGCTATGAGAGAATTTAATATGATGGGATCTGACAGCAATCATTACGGCAATAAGCAACATGAATACTCTATCAGGACTCACGAGAAAAGAAAGGGGTTACTTTGAGATAAAAGGACAATGGAATCCCCTCAAAAGCAAGGTTAACATAAAAAAAAACGACAATTTCCCCTAAATTCTAAGAAAATTTTGAGCAAAATCTGCTTCGGATGCACACTATTTTCCCTTTTGAAAGCATTTCCCACTCAGGAAAGAAGAACAAGACGAGGAAATAAGAAATACCTAATGGAACGTTTATCTGCAAGATCTTGGAACTCGCTAGAAGAGTTTACCTTCGCCTGCAGATTGCAGCAGTTCCACTGGCCGAACTCCTCCCAACCTTCTATCTACCTTGCACCAAGGCTTGCGATTTGCCCGCTATGCTTCAAATCCAGTTCTTGAACCAGAAGCGTCAATACGAGTACCAATCAACCGCGGAGATCGTCAAAGGGCACCAAGATCTATGATTTCATCAACGATCGTCTCTTGCGCCATAAGTTCCTTCGAGATCCGATGGACGAAGGGGGTGAAATGGCGAAGGCGAAGCTAGAGAGCAAGCGAGGCGAGAGCAGAGCAGGGAGGCTTTGGGATCGCGGCGTTGAACGGAAGCAGGGGAATGGCCGCTACGGTTCTAGAAGTATTCGTTGAAGTCGACCTCGCATATGAACCGCCGGATGCTACGATTTTTCGCTTCTAGATTCGTGCTTCAGGCGATCAATGTGGGAGAATGACCCATAGGTTTACCCCTGTTTATAGGCTTTGACGCGCGACTTTGTCTCAGAAATACTACCCCGAAACTTTAACTTAATTACGAATATGGTACACAAGAACTGTACGTCGAAATATATCGCATAGGGGTGTTTTAGTCATTTAATAAAGTAAAGGTGCACGTGAAGGCAGGCTTTTTCCTATATCCAACTGGAATTTGAGGGGAAAACGTCGGGTTGTCGGGTCTCGGATTGGATCCGAAAAGTAACAAATTTTAGTTTGTTTAGGTCGACATGTCAATAGACCCTGCCCCAAACTTAACCCAATCTAAGCTTGAGCTGACTCAGTTGATGATAACTTTGCACGTATTGTGGATCGCGGCCTTCAGGACATAGCTGAGTTGATTACGACAAAGCAGACTTATAGAAGAGAGCAAGTGTTCGAATTTCAATGAAACCGAGTAATATCTTCCTCTGTTGTGATCAACTATAATTTCTCGTGAAACCGATCATGTGAAACTGTTGGGGTGGCAGATTCTAATTTTTTTTTTTTTTTTTTAGAAAAGTGGATCGTGGAAAAAACTGGAATATTGTCTGTATGTTTGTGATTTTATTTGAAACTGAGCCTTAAATATAGTTGCTGATTGTTAACATTAGATCACTATTTGCAGAATCCAACTGATTCAGTTTCCATTTAAACTTTCTGTTCATAATTTAATTAATTTTCACATTTTTGTTGATCAAACAAAAAGCAACAAATTTCAAAACCAAACAAAATCCTCAACGAACGGGCGTCCGCTCAAATGTACGGCGCCACCGCCGAATCCGGTTCCGGGCGACCAACTCCACCGCTCATCCTCTCTGCATATCCTCCCTCCTCCGCCTTCTTCCCTCCCTTCTCTCCCTCTCCCTTTCCCTCCTCAGGCAGGGAAAGCGTCCTCGTCCACCAAGCCACCTTCAAATCCAAATTTCCCCCGCATGGCTCTCCGCCTCGCCCTCTTCCTCCTCCTCCTCCTCTCGGCCACCGCCACCGCCACTGCCACCGCGGCCGAGACCGTGGCTTCCGACCTCGCCCGCACTGCCGGCGGCGCCACTCCCACGTGCGACGGGCTCGTGGGAGAGTGCGCCGGCGACGGAGAGGACGACGACGTGGAGGGGGAGGAAGAGACACGGCGGTTCCTGTACGGGCACGCCGGCAGCCGGGGGCGGGCCCGGTTCATAAGCTACGACGCGCTGAAGCGGGACCGCGTGCCCTGCGACCGCAGGGGACAGTCCTACTACAACTGCCAGCGGAGCGGGCGGGCCAACCCGTACCGCCGGGGATGCACCGTCATCACCCACTGCGCCAGGATGCTCCACTGATCCCCGCCACCAACACCTCCCAGTTAATCGATCGCATCCAAATCATCAGAGCGAAGAGGCCATTAATTCATTGATTATGGTTTAATTATTTGTAACCTAAATTCGATATCATTGAACTCATGTATGTGTTTGAGCAATAACAGGATTCGATCAATTCTGGGACTGAGTAGATACTTCACAATTCGACATTAATCAGTCCACTCAGGTTCCAATTATGATCATTCAGAAATTACGTACTGAGAATCATAAATATAGGCCGCTCCAATATTGTCACATTAAATTATCATAAATATTTATGCTAATCACATATGGATGCCCTCATCAGATTTGTGTCCTCCAACTCAAGCCAAAGTAATATATATGCTTTACTCTACCCATTAATATGACAAAGATTTATAATATATTCCACAAAAATATGGTATATACATAAAGATCAGTGTCAATCATATAATATCTCCTCAGTCAGGTGTACAATGTTTACAGATAACATACACCTTGACCTAATAAGTTACATATATATTATTCCATTGACTGTAACTATCTTTCACACATAACCTAGCTAGTTACACCATTGATGTACATGTATTATAGTCTATCAATAGGGGGATCTGCTACTGTCCATCCATTAACTGATCAACCTTAAGCTTATATATAGTTCAAGGGTCATAGATGTTAGCTAGCTAGCTAGCCAGCCAGGAGACTGATCATGATCTCTGCTTCCTCGAAGCAATTAGTCATAAAATTGTCTCAAGTTAGACAAGAGATCATGCAAACATGAGTCAGCTAGTCTCCCAACAAAAACATGCATGCACCCTTCAACACAAAAAGGGAATTAAACCCTAGATATTGTGATGCTAGCTCATTTACTCTGATCTTTTACTTCTAATTAATAGTTAATTCACTTGTTCATCATCTCCTTGGTGATGGCCGGAATGCAACTCGTGCTCCTCGTTATCTGGCCACCTTTCTTGACGTCTTTGTTGGCAGAGGAATTCCTTGGACTGATCGACTTCGCCCTCGACGACGACTTCCTCAAGATCGCCCTCATGGCCTCGGCCTGCAGCAGCACCGGTTGGGTACGACCGATCCGCCGGAACCGGCCGCAGACGGCCACGTGAGCCTCCACCGCCTCCCTCTTCCTCCCTCCGTTCTTCGCCATCTCCTCCTCCACCGCCTCCGAGCACAGGCCGCAGATCCACCGCCCGGCGCCGAACTTGTCGCGCACCCGCCGGATGTACTCCGGCGTGCACTCCTCCGACACGCCGCAGCACTCGCACTTTGCTTCCTCCACCTCGCTGATCGCCGGGAGCGCAGCAGCATCCGCGACCGCCGCGTCTTTCCCGAGCTTGAACGAGAGGTCGGACACGGCGCGCTGCAGGCCCTCCATGGAGATCCGGCGAGGGCGGCGAGCCTCGAGGTTGTTCTTGGAAGCGACGAGCATCTCTCCGTTGGGCGCCATCGGATCAGAATCTGCGAGATCAGGTTGGAGCCCAAGTACATGCACACAGATGGAACTCCTTTAGGGTTCTATATATAGAGAGTTAGAGACGATGCATGCATGAACATGAAAGAGCCAGCTGATTTTACGTGAACTTTATAGAAAGAAAATATTACGCAACTTTTACGATCTCGAAAACTACATACATGGCTAACATCGCCAAGTTTATGATTATTAAACACATATCAAAGCGAAAGGGAAAAAAGCTTCACGTGTGAGTGCATCGAGGCCATACAGATGCAGTGCAGATATATATAGCTAGATCGCATGGGAATAACATGGTCCACTACCTTCCAGCAATGGATATTATCCATGAATATATATGCTTAGCTTGTTCACTAGCTAGTACTGATCGATCACGAGAAGCCTGAGTGACGAAAGAGAAAGGAAGAAAGCATGAGAAGGCCTGGGATTAATTAGTGACACACAAAGTTTGAGGACAGGAGGTGCATTTGGACTGTGTGTGGCGGAAAGGGAGCATGATCTTTGGTAGTTTATTTAATTCAGGTACAGAGGTAGATCGATAAGGGCTAGCTAGTGATCAGTGTCTAGCTTCAGTATTAAATGATTGATAATGTAGGGGAATGAAAAGGATCACATGCTCTCTTGTGTGCAAATAATTGTTTACTTCTTTTAATTTGGGATTCAAATAAATTAAATTTAAAAATAACTTCGTAGGAATTATTATTAATATATTTATAATTTAATTTCTAAAATTCCAATTACAGTTTTTGAATCATTGTCAAATTCTAATCGTTCGTTCAAACGGGCCCAATTGAAAGCCCACCCAATTGGAATCGAATTGGATTCGGATTCAGTCTTTATTGGATCCAAATCACTCAATAATCTATTCTACACTAGATTTGGATCCCTTTCAAGCTAAAATGTTAAACCATGCCCTATTGGATTTGCTTGTGAAATAAAAAGATTAAATAAATAAATAATCAGGATTAACGGATGCAATTAAATTAATTAGAGAATGTTTTGACATAATTGAGAGACCAATAACATACACACCATCGATACAAATATGTTAGAAATACATCATCTTTATCTCTTCCACATCGCACAAGTGGAACAATATAATGCAATGCCATTGTTCTTTTCCATTCTTCATCATATATCAACACAAAACTTTCTTCCTCACAATTTTGTCTCCTCTAATCACAATCAATGATGTGCCATCGTCTCATTCTCAAATAATATTTGTGCCCTTCCCTTCAAGTTTCATGATAAATTGAATTTTCTCTGCCTAACTATAAGCTCGATGATCGATCGACCTAGTGAAGTCGAGTAAGCTAAATTTCACTATGATTAAAACTATTTATTCATCTTACCAAGCAATAATTCAAAATTGTTACTGAAAAGCATATCAAGCTAACTTGAGCTTTTACTAAACTTAATTCTATCAATTATAAATAATTCACAATTATAAAATATAAAAAAAATATCACATATATATTTTTTTCATCATCAACCTTTAAGAATAATCAGGTCATCATTATTAATTTTTTCTGCCCCACACCACTAATTAAAACTCCTAATCACAGTTAATGCTTCTGACCTTTTAATTGAATTGTGTTAGTGACAGTATAGATAGTGCCAAGCTAAAAATCGCCATCTTAAGTTTTTAAAATCACATAATTTCCCCCATGTTTCATGATCACACGAATTTATATTATGTTTGTTTATTTATTTATTTATTCATATATGCATATATATAATAATTGAGCTACATTATTAGTCATGAGCATGAATGAAATCAACCCTCATTAATTACATTGTCTAATTCCGAATTCGTGGTCTCTCCACTTGCTTAAATAATTAGGGCAATCCCTATCATTCAATTAAACTTCTCTCTTTCCCTATGCTTATCTTTTATCTCACTTCGCCTTTTATTTAAAAGAAAACACACTTTGGAAGGAGATAATTAAACTAATGATAGTTTCGAAATTGATTTTTTTTAAACAGTTTTTTAATTTATCAATTTGATTTCGGGTTAGAAACTAGCTAATTACTTTTCTGTTAGGGTTGATTTAGTTTTAGTTAGTATATTATTTATCTAACAATATTATTATACGAATTTAAACTCTTAAATTAAAATTAGTTCCCAATAGAATAAACAATTAATGGACCAATTAGATTCGTCAATCAACGAAATATATATTTAAAGTACAGACAAAAAATCTGATCGCCTACATGTCGACGTTAATACCGAGACGCACACCTTCCACGTGGCTCCATATATAGGCGACACCTAGCGACACCTGTTCCTTGCTATCATGCTCAAATTTTTTCATATATTATTAAAAAAATAATCGAATTTATAAATTAAAATATAACGAAATTAATTAATAGTTCGAATCCAATCGATTAGTAAATTTTTCGAAGGGAGATTTAGTTTTAGTGTTCCAAAAAGAGTAATTTTCTCATTTTTTGTATAAATAAGGTTTTCTTGGATTCTTGACAACTGTGTGGGAAAAAAAAGAGTTGCTTTAATTTGGATTAATTTCAATTTTATTCAACTTGCCATTAATTAATGAACTTGGACCTATCTTTAATATTCCTATTTTCTTCATTTCATATTAATTTAATATGGTCCCTCCATTTTCACTTCAATTCATATTCCATTCTTATAGAAATGGAAAAAAAAATAAATTGCATTCCATGCTTTCCTAATACATTTTATATTTTTTATATTATATTTTAAATTTTTATTTAAACAATAACCAAACTTTAGTATTAATTTTTTTATAATACATTTAAAATTCACTTATTATTTTAGAATTAGATAGAATCATTAGAGGACTTGCTAGTAATTTCCGATATATTCAATAATTGAAGGAGGGACAACATCCTCACACCACATGCTCTATTTGAATTCCTATAGTTTAATAATAATAATTATCATTTATTTATTTGTTTATTTCTAATTGCATGTCTTCTTAATTAATTTCTTTCCTCCTACCTTCTCTCTTAAGTACTTAGTGCTATAAATACCTTCCCCCTCCCCCACCATTTTTTTCTCAAACCAAAATAAATCCTCTCCTTCTCCTTCTTCTTCTTCTTCTTATTCTTCAATTTCTCTCTCAAAAATTTGGAAAAAAATAATCAATTTCTTTTTTATTAAGAGAAAAAAAACAATTTCATGGAGATGACGTCAGCGAGTCGAAGTGGTAGTGCGGCGAAGAGGCTGTGGCACATCGTGAGGTTGTTGTTCTTGGGCTTCTCCAAGAACAAGCTCATGGTCGACCTCCACCTCCTCCTCAAGCGTGGAAAGATCGCCGGAAAAGCCCTTACCCAGCTCCTCGTCCACCACCACCAGCACCACTACCAGCACCACCGCCACCGCCACCACCACCACCACGGCGGCGGTGGTGCCGCCTCCATGTACTCTGCCCTCACCTGCCGGTCCATGGACCCCGACCTCGCCTTCTACAACCCGCGGGAGGTCGAGTTCAGCTGCAGCAACACCCCCTCCTACCCCACCTTCCGCCGCCACCGCCGCCGCCACCGCCGTTACGACGACGAAGAAGACGACGCGGCCTTCACCAAGGCGCTCGAAATTCTCTACGCCGAGCCGGATATCGACGACGACGACAACGGCCGCGGCGAAGAAGAAGAAGAAGCAGACTACTCTGCTTCGGCGTCCGCGTCGACCTCGCCGGCGATTTGGAAGAGCCCGCCCGCGCCGGTGAGGCAGCTGAGGGTCACCGACTCGCCGTTCCCGCTGAAGGAGGAGGAAGGGGAGGCGGACGGGCGGATCGACCAACAGTCGGAGGAGTTCATCAAGAAATTCCGCGAGCAGCTGCGCCTCCAGCAGATGATTAGCCCGGTGGCGGCGCCGGAGTACATGCATCACCGCCGCCGGCGCGACGCACCGTTAATGATGGGACGAGCTTAATTACTAGTTTTAATTAAGTTTGTGTTGGGTTTAATATCTCTATCCGTGTGTGAATAAACAATATATATATATATATATATATCGTATAATGAGAACAATTTATAACTAGAGTTGCAATGGCAGTGGAACTTCCAATTTGAGGCATTATATATACATTAATAAAGTCATTATTTCTTCTCTAAGTTTGTTTGTAGAAGTTAATTAAGATCAACTCGTGTCAAGAATGAACATTTGTAATTTGATTATATACAATCAAATCATCTAGAAAATTTAGAATTAGATAAGTAAATACAAAATTTATAATATATATGTACTTGGTCTTGTTAACTATATCCGTAGAGTAAATTAAGTAAATATAAGGCAAAGATAACGTAAAATAGGTTACTCTGTTTAGATACTTTTTTAAAACTAATTAGTCAATGTTGTTGAAATTTTATTTTATTTTTTTTATGAAACTTGAGTTTGATTCAATATTATTGAACTCTTAATTTAAATTTATTTGATTATTTAAAATTTTTATATTTTTAAATTTATTTAGTTGGTAAATGGAAAGCTTGTTTATTTATTTGCTATATTAATAATAATTTTATTGATGAACATAGTTCATAATTCTGTTCATGAATCATGAATAATTCACAATATTTCTTCATGAATATTAATAAATTGAATATATATATATATTCAAAAATTTATTCATTTAATTTAATGAATTATTTAAACTTATTTATTTCATTAATTTTGTGTGTGTTGAATAAATATAAATAAATTATTATCAAATTTATTTATGAACATGTAATTCATTTACAACCCTAAGGATTAAAACAATACTTGAAATGAAAGAACAAGAGAGCATCGATTAGATTGACACTTGTTGTAAAAGTGGGGGAAAGTGCTTAGGTTGAGGAGGAATACGGAAAGAACAAGGATGAGAATACTAGACATAGGAGGGTACATTAAGGGATACAACAACTAGAAGGTGCTTTTGCTTTGCACAATTTGAATTTTTTTTATAGTTGACACCAGACATCCAATCTTTTAGATCGATTAATCTTTGGGGTGACTGATCCGACCCCACGAAAATGACTCTCTTCCACAAAGTTTTACTCATAGCACTTCAACCACATAGTTAGACAATGCTAAAAAAATCTTAAATATTAGAGTTCAATTTTTTAATTAGTTTGTGCCTTATTTGATGTCTTGTGATGAATTTTCATTAGTGGCTTGATTGGATCAATATGAACATCCACACGAAATCATGAAAATTAAATGTATAATAAAAAAATATCAACCTTAGTTCCCTTTGTTAGTCTACAACTTTAGGTCGACCGAAGGACTCATGAGTCTACCGACCATGGACCCACTTTGATTAGTCTATAATTGATTGAGTCAAATGTCTTAACTTGTATTCATAACCCTAGTTGTCATCTTATTAAGATGCTCACATGTGTACCACAATAAAAAAAAAACATACACAAAAACATGAATTAGTGAATTTCACCCAATTATTAGACAAGTAGTTAATGAATTCTCTATCAAATGATTACACTAGTGCCGTATAACAATTAAGTACTCTGTCGTCGTATAACAATTAGCTAGGTTTTGAGTAGTATAGTTTGTAACTCTTTAGTAAAACATAGACAAATTTTTGGGGTCTACATGAGCCACAATGCACATTCATGAATCATAAGAGACATGTTTTTTTTTTTGGCTTGCTCACATGGTTAGCGCAGGGTAGTTGCTACCATGAGGCCTTGGGTTCGATTCCTGCGTGAATTAAAAGCCCTCCCTTGCGC
>JBBMKF010173317.1:2511-18375 GCA_037834155.1 Curcuma caesia
AGGATACACAGGTAGGTAAATGTAAACTTGAAAGGATATTTCTGTTACTGTTTTCCCTTGATTTTGTAGTCCATGAGCTAATGCATGCAAAATTGCTAATAAATACTTCCTGTGTCAATAAATTCTTTTGCTTGATTCTGTTGCCCTTAACTTATAAGTAGCAGTTACGTGCTTTGATGAACTTGAGATACCCATTCTGTTGAGAAACCCACATGTAGATCATTCAAAGGGGCAGTGCCTTGACTTTGCATAATTGTATTTCTCGTATATATATTTTTAAAACTTTTAAATATAACTGTTCAATTATAATATATTTAATTTAATCATCAAACATCATACAAAATTTCATATGTATAATGCTTAAAATGTAAACAATCAATTATTTAAAAAAAACACTGCTCCGCTTACAACTGGTCCAGAATGAGCTGCTGCCTTTCTCTGGCCTATGCCTTGGGTCCATAGTGCGCAGTCATTATGTCATGCTTTGCATATATACATATATTTACAGATATATGCACACCAATCATGGCCAATGTGAGCCAGAATTTGCCGCTTATATATTGGTAGGCCTGTTTGACAACCTATCAAGTGGCGAAGATCTTTGGAAGAAACCTTGCACCCTCACTTCACCTTGCAGAGATGGAGAAGAAAACACTGCATTTTGAATTGGGGAAACAAAAGATTGTAATTGGCTATACATGAGGTCAAGGAAACCTCACCATTGAGGATTGTTGACCTGTTCTGTGTGCTATTCCCAGCAGAATGATATGTTCTTTGCCAAATGACACAATGATATTTCAAATAAAGATCCCGTCAACAACTAAAAGAAGGTGAGAATGGAGATCACTTCAAAATTGACAGAGGTGTAGTGGAGATCTTCCAACAGATGACTCAACCTTGCTCAATGCATCTCCATTTTATGTTTTGGCTATCCCATCTTCAACTCTAAAGCACCCTTGCTTTGTCTATTCTTTTGCAACTTTATCATTTTTTCTACTAGCTCATATATCTTAACTTATAATCTGGTGGTCTGTTTCTGAAATTTTGATTCAGGATCTTTACTAAAACATCCGTCATGTGATTTCTGTAACTGTTCCATAGCTGGAAGTGCCCCTACTTATGTTATATCATATGGTAATTATAGATTTGATGGATGTTATTTCCCCAGACATATTAATTATCAAATGATTGGCATGCATCCACTATGAGCTCAAATGCAATCTCGGTCGCCACTTGGATAAATTATTTCCTTATACTGCTCATGATCTGATCTATTTTTTATTTCTATTTTAATATTCTAACTCACACAAGCCATCAATTATCGTTTTCTATTTTCTTGCTTCACATGTTTGGCATCCTACATTCATATTCTCAGTATGCCTTTTCTAAGTGCTTCACACAATTTTTTTATTAGTAATGTTCAATGATAATTATGCGCCCATGAAGTACTATAAAATTAGGTAGTTGGTACATTCTTTTTATAATCTCACATTTCTATTGCAATTTAGTACCTAACACAGTAAAATGCAAAGAATTAAATTAGTATTTTCCTCCTCTAAAGCAGTCTGTTAAAATATTTCCTACACGTAATGAGAAGACTAGAACAGTATCAGCTATGTTGCAGCATGTAGCAAATGGGATAACTAAATTCTAGTTTTTTTTGGGTTTCACAATAGATAACTGCAAAAGCAACGCTAGTCTCCTTTTTATCCATTTTACATGTTTGTCTAATCAATTCCATCGAAGCATGAGTAGCGATCTTTGTTCATTTCGCAATAGTTGGATGGATTTAAACTTATTGATGAACAGTGTTCTTTAAAGTTAGCACTATTTTCAAGTGCAGTATTACAAGTAATTTTCTGCCACAGTTTCCAGATTAAAGTTGTTATCAATCAATTCAAGTTTAACTTAATTACTTGTTTTAGGCTAGTATTAACTTCATCTTCATTTAATTGTTCCAGCAAAAGATACATATGGCTGGCCCTACTGTCTATGAAGATGATTCACCAATTTTCCTTTCTATTACTTCACTTCAAATACAATATTCAACATGCTTGGAACTCAACTGTATGTTATACACAATGAAAAGATTAAAAATAAAGAAGGGAAGGGGCAATCTTTTCTATCGTGAAGTCTGAAATTGTACATTAGGATCACCAGATACGGTACGCCATTAGATGATGTGTTCAAATTCTAAGCTCTGAATTCATTTGACGCTTCTAGTCACTTTGGAAATCTGCAGAACTAATCATCATGATTTTAGTAGTGAAGCAAGATAAAATAACACACACATACACAACCTTTCTTTAGTGATGATCTCAACTTTGGCATGTACTTATGAGAAAATAGAGAGAATTATTACCATTTAGATCCAAATTTATATCAGTGTGCTTAAGTGAATGTAAAAGATGGATAAAGTGAGCTATGCACCCTCTGAAACTAAGTTTTACCTACCTGTTTCAGATGTCAGCACTATGCTTATTGTCCTCTAACTTGATCATTTCCTTTTCTCGTGCATTTCTCCTTTTCTTCTTGGATTCCACTTCTACAGCCTTCGTTAGCACATCAACCTTCCTTTGGAGAAACTGAAAGAAAAGAAAGTATTTTAATTAAGCAAGAACACTTATGCATTAACCCTAGGAGAATGAACTGTTCTATATAAACCTTGATTTCCTCGTCTTTCATGATCAATACATTATCCTTGTCCTTGTGAGATTCTCTCAAGGTTATAACTTTTTTTTGCAGTTTGTCATAAAGAAACCCAGACACCATATCTTCGTAGCCATTTTCTAGGTTCTCATTTTGTGACTTGCTGTCTCCACATTTTTTTTCATTAACCTCACGGTTGACCTCTTTTCTTCCAGTCATAATATCATCTGCATGCCTATTGGACCTGACATTTGTTTCTGCATTTTCCTTCCCAGTGTCATTGAATGACTTGCTTCTCAAAGCTTGTAAATTCTTTTTCACAACATTTGAGTTTAAGCTCTCCATTCCTCTGGCAGTGTCAACATCTCCAGAATTTAAATTAGGCTTCTGTAATACAGTGTCGTTGTTGGGTGCATGAGAAACCTTCTTGACATCCTTGGGTGATGCCAATTCACACTTCTTTCTCTCACAAAAGTCTCTTGTCTTTTCTGGAAGACTTGAATGCTTCATGCACTGTTCCAACGTCTTCAGCCTCAAGCTTAGCTTCTCCTGTGATGGTAGGTTGAAACTTATAAAATACTGATTACTGTCAATTTAGACTAGAACTGATTGATAAGTATCTTACCTTAAATTGAGTCTCTGCCTTTGCTGTTCTTTCTGCTAAAGTTAACTTATCCTTTAACCTCTGTATCTCCCCCTACAATTGTGCATGTTAAGAGCTATCAGGGAAATCATATTATTACCAAAATTTTGTGTTAGCAATGGAAGCGCACACCTGTTAGAAACCATGTTGTTGCAATTGAACAGGAAAAGGAAACTGTTCATAGATAGTTTCTGAATAGAACTTATTAAGAATATAAGACAATTGTCATAGAAATTAGCAAACCTGCAAAATTCTCCTCTCTTCCAGCCACTGCTTGACAGGTATGACTTTGTCTCCATCATCCTTCCACTCATTTGCTGCTGCTGTAGCTATCCTACTTGCTGAAACTTTAACTCTAGCCAGTTCTCTCTCAACCATCCTTTTCTCCTCCTATACATTTGTTGATCCTCTAAAAATTTAGCCTCCAGTGGAGAACTACAGAGAGCCAAATTGCAAAACTTAATGTACTAAAACCTACATTTAACTCGGAGATCTTGCGCTGATAGTCCCTTATTGCATTGGCAGTTGCACCACCAGCTAGAATATATTCCTCAAGCTCATGAATTGTTTTCATAAGTTTTTCTACTTCAATAACTTTCTTTCTGTAAGTTTTCTCCAGAATTTTGTTTTCTTCCTGCAGAAAAATATCATTGAGTTCCGTTTGATGCTTGGTTAATTTGCAAAAGTAATAATTTAAAGATAGGACATATGCCTGGCAGATCTCTATTTGCTTTTTCAATTCGAGATTTTTATTTTTCATGACTTCTACATTCCTTGCTTGTTCAAGTGCATTATGCAGAAGACTTTCTGCTTCCACTAGTGCTGCCTCTTTAGATTTTGTCAATCTTTCCAATGCTTTTATATCCTCTTGAAGCATTACAATCTGCGTGTGATTAGTATGTAAAATTCCATAATCGGGTCATGCTTCTGGAATTATAATGTTACAGAATATTGAAAAACCTACAATTTAGTCATTCCTCCAGAATGGAGTATGTTAAAGAATGGTACCTCATTTCTGTATTGTTTGATGTCTGACTCAAGTGGTGCTATGAGAACCTCGATAGGGATGAGTTCCTCGTCCTTTTGTGTCACATATACCCTTCTTAAAGTTGCTTCTGCAGAAAATTGTGCTGCCAATGCCTCTTTCTTCTCGTTGGTTAGTTTTTTTATGTCAAGATTCTGCAATGTAACAGATGATGGTTTTGTCAGCCAGCCAAGACACTAATCACTCTTCAAGATTTTTGTTTGTAGAATGTAGGGACTGAGGAAACCTTCTGTTCAAGCTGTTTCTCAGTGATCCTGAGTTTTTCATCCATTTTCTTCAGTTCGTTGCTTAACTAGAGAACATGAAATAGAAAAGGTTAGTACAAACTCAATAAAGCTTGGTTGTGGTTACTGATTGTCTTGTTTTCTTATTCTGTACTTGCCTCCATGATGGCCTTATCCTTCAAGATTTCATTTGCGCGCAAGGCTTTGATTTCATTTTTAGCAAGTCCCAACTCCCTTTCCTTCTCTGCAGGTTAAGCTCACAATTTAGTCAAGTCAATTCAAATGGATTTATGCAATCAAACTTACTTGCTTCATTGTTGCCATGAATTTAGTCAAGTCAAGTCAGATAATGCCAAATGATCTTGCAGAAACTAAAGTAACTTCTGTTGTTTACAATAAGAAAAGGATAAAAATAGTGCAAGTCCAGAAGTAGGACCCCCTATTCAGACAATAGCATAACAGAGACTTGGTTAATAATGGGATCCATGTTGGAAAGAAAATGATTGGTAGTCAATCCACTTCCTTTAATCCTTTGTACTGCTTTGATGTTATTGAAACTGAATCATTCAGATGAGAAACAAGTGGACGGGAACTCATGCAGATACTTTTCTTTCATACAGGTAAGCCGACTACTGTGACAAAGTCTGTGAATTTTACTTCAAAAACTCTGTTAATAAGAAGGCAATTATGATTATCAAAAATTACATTGGATTTCATCCAGAAAGAATAAAAGTTGGCATCATTTGTTGTAGGTTGAAGCTAGCTGAGTTGATCTTAGGCTTCCTGAGGATTCTAGCAAGTAACCTAGAACCTAAACTTTTATGAATCATATATTTATTTTGAAGGTAGTATGCACATCGGTGTGGACTGTCATTTTATCTCTAATAAAAGCTTTCTCTGTGTCATCATTGGAAATCAATATTTACAATTTATCCTGTCAAACTCAGACCCCACTAGTTTGATATTTAAATTCATGCTTACTGGTTACCTAATTTCTAGCTTAGGAAATTTGGCATTTTCCATGAGTATGAACTAAACTCTTTCCGCAGCAAGGCAATTTTCCGAGTTCAAGAAATCCAAAATGGACTTAGAAAAATGCAGTGTGTAATTTGTATGTCAGCTTCAGCAACAGAATGTCCATATTCTTCAATGAGAACTGGACCTTTTGAGCAGGAAATCATGTTTCAACAACTAGGCCAAGATCTAGAAGTAGAACAGTAACTCATGAAGGAAAAAAGCTTGAAGGACAAACGTACCCAAAATACTATTTTGTAGCCTGTTGAGCTCAATTATTACAGGGTCAGAAGGACTCGCAAAGAGTTCCTTGGCTCCAGCTGCATCACCCAAGCTGCCCATTGCGCGGCACACTTCACTTCTTCAAACAGCTCTTTATCCCCTCTTTTTACTTCCAGAGAAGACCACCGTGCCAAAAACTGGAGGATTCGAGGCAATTTATGATGGAGGGTATCGTGAGAGACAGCCATTCTCCAGGAGGAAATCACCGTAAAGAAAAAGAGAGATAATGGACAGAATTGACACATCCAGAGAACGAGCAGCTGAATCCGGCAACAACTCAGCCTGATAACTATCATTTTGTAGGTACAACTCCTCAATCACCATTTGTTATTTTCTTTTATCACTAAAAAATAGCTTTTAGCGTGTAGATTTGACAACATGCTCCACAAGATGATCCAGTCTTCCAAGACAACGGTTTTGTATTGTTGTACTTTTGTTGCTGATAGATATTAATCAGAGTTTGTGTTAAAAACAAAGGAAAAACCAAGTGTCG
The DNA here is from genome assembly GCA_037834155.1 of Curcuma caesia. Taxonomy (NCBI): domain Eukaryota; kingdom Viridiplantae; phylum Streptophyta; class Magnoliopsida; order Zingiberales; family Zingiberaceae; genus Curcuma; species Curcuma caesia. The sequence continues at coordinate 8,862 of JBBMKF010173317.1, forward strand.
ATCTTGTAAGAGGATTAAGTGGACACACCAATACATAGTGTATTCGTTTTGCATTATACTTATTATGTTCTTCTTCTTGTTAATCAAATTATAAATGTGTGAATGTTGCAAGAAAAGGCAGAAAAAGAAGTTTCAGCTGAATTATGCAGTCGGCAGTGTTTCTTTCTTGTCAGTTGCGGATTCATTGAACCATGAAGAATGTTTTATCAGGGTTTGTTCAATCAAAGTCAGTAGCCAACAAGCCATGTTCCCCTGTTCGCACGTAGCAGAGCACATAAACTCAGGTACGATTAAGGTTGAAGTGACTTAAAAGAGATTTTTTTTATACAGGAAAAAAAAGAGGCTCAGTTCTTAGCTTTTTAATAAGAATTATTTTCCCTTGCCGTTTTTTTTCCATTGATTTTATTCTTTTGCTCTTTTTAGAGGAGGATAAATATTCGATCACTATCCAAAGCAACATTACTGTCTTCTGCTCCTTGAATCCACATTGCATTGGACAGCCTCACTATTTCCAACTAAAACTAGATTGTGATATGAAGATTATCCAATAATTCAGTGGTTCTTTTTTTATATCACAATCTGTGTAGTAGGTGAACGCGGTTCAGAAAAGCTCAATTAATGGATCATGGGATTTATGTGAAATGTCCTTTTGTTTATTATCATTGCTTCTTTGGAGTAACAATCACACTCTTTGAATGTGCTCTTGAACAGGTCAAAATGAACTGTGGCCCTTTGATTTGGACCAGGAACAACAATGGAAGTGTGTGGATTACAAGGTTGGTGAGACGATGACAGGTATGCTTTTTTGAATTAAGGTCAAATATGAAATAGGTAATCCTATTGGACTTGGATTGTTCAATAATTACCTTTGTGTTTACTTGTTTTTCTTCTACTTTTGCAAATCTTTACTGAAATGTAGTTATTATGATTGTGATTCATGTGCAAAATAAAGAAGATGGAGAGTGTTCATTGTTCAAAAGAAGAAAAAAGAACTGAAAATATTAAAAGAATATAGACGAAAAGAACAATAGAGAAGAATATAGATAAACTAAAATGTAGTTTATTTAGATTTCTATATTTGACTGTAAAAATATTGTAAGTGATAAAGAGATAATCTTCATGATTATAAGATATCCTTGTATGAAATAATGTATTTAACTCGTCTAGTTCACATGAGCTCCCTAGCTTTTCCGATCTATTTTGGCTTAACTAGCTCTCGTCTAATTGGCTTGAATCATTTGGATTGGTCGACTCGGTTGGTCCATTTCACTTGACTGACTTTGTTAATTCATTATTAAAAAAAATAAAGTAAAATGCTTATTAGGGATGAGTCGGATTCCATATCTTTTGTCTTCATTTTTATTTATTTTATTTATCTTCATCATATATTTAACTTTTATGTTCGATCGGATATCTTATTTTCATTCTTATATATTAGAGGATCAAATATTTTTTATATTAATAATTTTTTCATTTCATATAACTATTAGGGGTGTAATCAAATTGAATCGAGTCAAACAGTAGTGGCTTGAGCTCAATTTGTTTTCCCTAAACTCGAGCTCGGCTTGAGTTCAATTTGAATTTTAATTTTTAAGTTTGAGTTCAGCTCATAATAAAATTAAATAGATTTATAAACGACTCGAGTTTGGTTTGAAAATGATTTGTTTAAAAGTTAAACGAGTTTAGTTCGAGTTCGATTCGAAGTTAATTTAAAAGTTAAACGATTTTTGAATTCAACTCATTAATATATATATATAATATGATAAATGAGTCTTTTAATATTCACGAGTTCATAAATTAAATACTGTTAAATTCGAATTCGGTTTGATAATGTTTTTGAACTCAAAATCAAACTCGAACTCGGATTGATAACTTAATCGAATGAATTCAAATAAATTTTTTTTCAAATTGAGATTCAATTAGATCACGAGCGGCTGTACTCATTTACACCTCTAATAATTATCATTATTCAACAAAAATATAGTAGAATTAATATCATATAAAAAATATATAATTTAATGATAATAGATTAAATATCTATAGGCTATTTCTAATTTAATCATCTATTAGGTTAGAACTATAAGATCAAATTTATTTTTTTCTTTAATTAATTATAGATGAAATGAAAGGAAAAATAATTATTATATATATATATATATATATTATTTAACCAGATATATATTTGAGTTATGTATGAGTAAAATTGTATCAAATTCATCTTCGTATCTAAATTTGAAAATTGTCATACTTATTCATTTTGGTGGCTTATGGGCTTTGTGGGCCCAAAGCCCAAGCCCAATGTTCATTTGTACTTTGTTATCTCAAAAATTGAGTTTATATTTTCACAAATTTAATAATTTGACTTTCCAAAGGAATCAACTAAATAAATATGCAATAGTTTGTAAAGCACAGTCTAAATTTTTTTTTTACGAAAATTTAATATTCTTTTGCAAAGTCAAAGTTAATCAAGAATTTTAAACTTATGGAACTTTGATTTGATTAATTAACCTACTCTGTCATTAATCTTTGCTTATTTAGACTCTCTTTCTTTATCTTAATTAGTTGTCAAGATGATTATGGTATCACTGATAACTACGGGTGTAAATAAGTCAAATTACTCGCGAACTCTTCAAGTCTCGATTTAAAAAAAATTTGTTCAAATTTTTTCGATTAAGTTAATAAGTCAAGCTCGAACTTGATTTTGAACTCCAAAATATTATCGAGTCGAGCTCGAACTTAATAATAGTTGATTCATGATATCATGTGCGATGCCCTGATCCATCGTCATTGCCATCGCTCCCGCCGCCCCGTCTGGCTACCGCCGGCCATCATGTCGAGCGCGATCGACGCGTCGCTCGTCGGCGCTCCGTCCGACGGCGGATTCCGATCGGATAGTGGTCGAAATCCGACGAATTTGATCGGAAACAAAGTCGATCGTGGTCGATAGTGGCCGCACCACTGCCGGCCCTGTTTCTAGTCGAATTACGTCAGATTTCGACCACTATCCGATCGGAATATGACGTTAGATCGAGCGTCGACGAGCAGCGCGTCGATCGTGCCCGAGGCGGCGGCACGGCGATGGGTCAGCGGTGTCGCGCACGAGTTGCGCAGTATATCATTTCTCTATATATATATATTACATAAATTATAATTATTTTATATTAACGAGGTGAATTCAAACTAGGATTGTTTAATTTTTAAATGAGTTATTTTCGAATCGAGTTCAAACTAAACTCGTTTAATTTTTGAACGAACTATTTTTGAACCGAATTCAAGTCATTCGTAAACTATCTAATTTTATTACGAGACGAACTTGAACTTAAGAATTAAAACTCGATTTGAACTCGAGCTTAAAAAAAACAAACCAAGCTCGAGCTCGAGCCTCTTACTTTTCGATTTGCATGGCTTGATTTGATTACACCCCTACTAATAACATGGCTCAAGCTCAAACAACACAATTCATTTATTAGAAAAATGATCAATCCAACTCCATAAAAGTTTCTCATCTATCACTACAGTAAATCTAGAAGCGTGATAGCTTTGCATTCAATAGTTAATATATCAAATTTTTTATCTCATTAAAAAAAATCATATAATACGTCATAACTTAAATTTAAATTATGGATATTTAGGTAAGCCATCTAGTAGTTGTACCATTACTTAATATTGTAGTAGTCGTTGACAACACGATATATATCATCTTCAATATTAATATTAACAAAGTTTAAAAAGAAATAAATAATTAAAAGCAACTTTTAATTTTTATGATATTTAGTTGCGTGATGTGTCATCCGTTGAAGTGTTCAAGCAAAACGTGCTATTATTTAACACAAATATCAAATTTGGGATTATTTAAGTTAACTTTAAATTTGTTCTCATTGTTTCATGTGGTATATATAATTTATGGTTCTTTATTGAGAATTTACACATTATTATTAAGTGCCAAAATATATTTTAAAATTTTAAAATTCACATTTATTACTTTTTAAAAGGAAATTACACTCAACTCACTTTTTCATATTTTTACCCTTTTTTTCCTTTTTAGCTTCTACTTTTAACAACTAAGATTGGATCTTTATAGGTAATTAATTATTATTTTTAAATTTAAAAAAGTACCCTCTAACTAGTACTTGGGGTATTTATGGAAGTGGATAAAAATCTGCCCTCTAACTAGTACTTGGGGTATTTATAGAAGTGGATAAAAATCGAATTTAAGTAAAATCGAGATAATGTTCTCTTTCATAGTGGTTAACTGTAACTTTCTGATTTATCTCCTCATAAATAGTCGTAGAGTTGACCGTGTGAGATCGCTGAGTTGCGAATTTTACCTTTTGTTAAAAAAGAAAAATCTTAAAGCACCATGGTTCGTCGATCGTCAATTTGAGTGCTTAATTTGGAGAAAAAAAGTAATGTCTAAGGATCTACAATTGAAGTATTTGATTCGGAGTCCAAACAACTCTACAATGGTGGAAAACTATAGAGGTCGATCTGTTAACGTAGTAGTGAGACACTTTTGGATTTATCCAAATGGTTAGTGAAAAATTTCCTTAGAGCCTAATTGAATTAGTCATCTCCAAAATTAATGGATTTGAAGACCTGGATACTTAGGCAACGAGGGTTATGATGCAATAATAAAAGGTGGGATGGACTTTTTAAGCAACAAAGATTAAAATCTCGCTTAGGACACATTATAATCGAGAAGTTTATAAAAATTTTTAGATCGTCTGTTAGAACCCATCAATATTTCATGATTTATCTACCGTGATCAATAAAATTTTTTTATGAAGTCAATTCAGTTATCTTCAAAATTAATCGGATACTGAATACTTATATTATCAATAATAATAATAATAACATATGTCCCCTAGATTAATGTATCACGTGTGTGATATATATATATATATACTAAATTTTATTTCAATTGAAAAATTATATTGGAGAAAGGACATTTTTTTATTATAATAAAAAAGATATCATATTTAAAAAAAATTAAAAAGAGATTTTATAAATATATATATATTAGTACAAATATAAAGTTATAAACAATATTATTACAAATAATTTAGATTAAATTATTTTGTATCGTAGCTGTTATTACTAAAGTAGTTTTTGAAATATAATTGAGTTAATTACTATGAAATAGATTTATTACATAGATAATAATTAAATCTTTGTATTTCTTCCTTTTATATAATCGTACCGATCAAGTGAAACGGACAGCGGATTCCAACTGTTACAGTTATTACTACAGCAAATTACTTATTAATGGAATGGAAGAACAGCTCAGCACACTACGTCAAAAATAAGTTATATATATATAATTCACATCGTGTATTTTCATGATTTTAAAATATTTAAAGTCATTTAAACACGAATAAATTTCGAAGATGAAATAAAATTCTCCTATAAATACATTATTTTCTTTTATAAACGCCGCTCTGGAATAACGGCTTCGAGCGTTATTATACGTAGCCTTTAATAAAATTGAATGAATCAGGTACATCAATTAATTCCGTATACATTGATCATACATACGTACTCGTACGCCAAAAGAGCGCTTTTTAACCTGCACCGCTTCCTTCACCGTGGCGTCCGACGGCCGATCGACAAAGATCGCGTTTTTCTCCCTGCGCAGCGCAGCTCGCGAGAGGGCGAGAGGGCGAGAGGGCGGACGGGAGAGGCGAGCGACGCTTCCGACCTAACACTGCGCCACCAAGATGGGTATGCCTTCGCTCTGCCCTCGTTGGATCCTTGTTTCTCCGTTTCTTGTTGGGAATTTGGTTGATCTCTTTGTTATGGCTTCCTGCCAGTTCTGGTTGGATTCGAGTTGCTCGCGCTGCAGGATTTTCCCCCCTTTCCCTTGAAAATTTTCTGTCTGGGTTCCTATTTGTTTGAGTTTCCTGCGGGTTTTGTTTTCTTGATTTATTCGTTTGGGTTTTCCGCTTGTTTGTTCGCCTTTTGCCCTTTGTGTAAGCCTGCTTTGTTGCGATTTTGCGTCGAATGCGTTCTTCCTTGATGGGAAAAGAAGGAACTGGCCCCTTGCAGATTTATGTGCGGATTAGCTACTAATTTCTCGAAACTGCAACTGCTTTTGCAGATGGAGATTCGAGTTCTTCCTGGGACAGTGACGGTGAATATGAGAAATTCATCCGAAGAATGAACCCTCCACGGTATGTAAATTCTCTTACATCGAGTAGTCGCTTTTGAATCTGGAATTTTCTGATCCGTTCTTTCTCTTGTTAGGGTTGTTATCGATAATAGTTCTTGCCCAAATGCTACGGTTATTAAGGTAATCTATGATCTTCTGATTACCTGTTGGTTGCTCCTTGAATGAACCTTGGTGCTTCTGATTCATGATATCTTGGTTTTGTTCTTTGTAATTGGCATAGGTCGATAGTGCAAATAAATATGGAATCCTTTTGGAAGTTGTTCAGGTCCTCATAGACCTTAATCTCATTATCAAGAAAGCTTATATCTCATCTGATGGAGGGTGGTTCATGGATGGTATGTCATTAGTTTAACAACTCCTCTAGCTTCCTGATTCTTTTGTGATTTATGCTAATTGGATTTGTTCTTCTTGGACTATTTTTAAAGTGATAGATTTAGATGGAAAAAAAATTGAGACACAAAAACAATTGGAAAATATTAAGGACTGCATCCGAAAAGTATACCATTTGCTCTATCTTCATGTTTTCTTATTGCAGCTGACATGGTCTAATGCTTTGTTATTGTAGTTAATAGGGGAAGGTTCTATTGTACCATCACTAAGTAGATCCGTAGATTTCGCACCTTCGTCCTCCTCCGATCATACATCAATTGAGCTAACTGGGGCAGATCGCCCTGGCCTGCTCTTTGAAGTTAGTTCAGTTCTCACTGATCTAAAATGCAATGTGGTGAGTGCCGAGGTGTGGACGCACAATGCTAGAGCTGCAGCAGTGATGCAGGTGACTGATGAGGATACAGGTTCTGCTATTACAGATCCCCAAAGGCTCTCTAAAATCAAACAGCTCCTTTGCAATGTTCTAAACGGAAACAGCAGGCATAGGAGAGCCAAGACTGCAGTTTCAATGGGTATCACCCACAAAGAGAGGAGGCTCCATCAGATGATGTTTGATGATAGGGATTATGAGAAGTCAGATGAGGACAATGAGAATGAGCATTGCCGACCAAAGGTTACTGTCGTTAACTGGTTCGACAAGGATTGCTCTGTTGTCACAGTGCAATGTAAGGATAGGCCGAAGCTTCTTTTTGATACAGTTTGCACTTTGACGGATATGCAGTATGTGGTTTTCCATGGAAGCGTGGACGCAGAGGGCCCGAAAGCTTATCAGGTATCTTCTGTTAAGGCTTTACTTTGTGTTTAAACTTTGATGAAACAGTGCTATACTGATTGTTATATGTTCTTATCATTATGAAGGAGTACTGCATTAGACATATAGATGGTTCCCCGGTTAACTCAGAAGCTGAGCGTCATCGAGTTGTTCAGTGCCTTGAAGCAGCCATAGAGAGGAGAGTGTCTGAGGTACAACTGATTTACTTGTTCTAATATGCAGTTTAAGTTTCACTTAACATTTGATTATCGATGTGTTTAGAATTAGACGCATCTATGTTGCTTGCCCATGTTTCAGCATATGACATCCTATAGTATCATCCTCCTTGCTCAGATTTCTTCTTCTATTTGATATTCTTCCCAGGGTCTTAAGTTGGAGTTGTCTACAAGTGATCGAATAGGTCTGTTATCTGATGTCACGAGAATATTCCGTGAGCATGGCCTGACAGTCACAAGAGCTGAAGTGTCTACAAGAGATGGCAAAGCTATCAACACATTTTATGTCCGCGATGTTGCTGGTAATTCAGTTGATCCAAAGACCTTGGAAGACATACGATCCGCGATAGGGCAAACAGTGCTGCTACAAGTGAGAGGCAATTCTGATGAACTTAAATCTCCACAAGAGTCTTCTTCTACCCGACTGCTCTTTGGTGGCTTATTCAGGTCAAGATCACTTTATAATCTTGGATTAATTAGGTCTTACACTTAGCTTTCTTTGTTCGTCCCACTCATGTACATAATTGTTAGTTTGCCATTTGCTTCATCGAGCAAAATATGTGAATACAAAGGGAACAAAATGAAGCACTCACTGTGAAAATGTTACAGATGGGTGCCTTGGATCGCATGTACATACGAATGTTAATATCAATGCATAACCAAAGTTCATTTGTGAACTCTCTTCGTACTTCCTACTTTCCATTGATATCCAAGTTTCCTTGATAATCACAATCAAACAAACTGTTTCTGACTCAAACTCCAGTTCCCCACATGCAATCTCGCCATGGATAATACAATATCCAGGAATTGCTTCTGCAAATCCAGAGCTAGATCTTGACCACGCCAGGAGCTATTGGGAGACAAGTGGTGTCCAGTGACTACTCACATCACAAAGAAACCAAGCAAGCTGGAGCCAATCAAAGGAGGAGAAAGTGATGGCTTTTGAGTTTGACTCAACCCAGCTGAGCACATTATCGTGTGTTCCAGAATGACATGAACTCCATCTCAAACACTCAGCTAAGCAACTGAAGAGAAGAACACAACACCAAAACAGAGGTCCCATTGGGTCCTAAGTCTCCTCTGCAATCACTCACTTTAGATGTGGTCCTCCATATTTGGTCAAACTCAGATGTTGGATTCCAAGTACCTCTCACATGCCTGGCCTGCTGTCCTCTGAGTCAGTCTTCATTCACATGAGATGGTGATGCATGCCAACTGATACCAATTATTGAAGGCTTAGTAGTTTTTTTTTTTTTTTTTTCCCGACAGACTTGTTTAGGAATTTGCATGAAATAATAACAGATCTAGAGGGAAAGGGAATGAAGGGAATCACCTGATGCAAGCAGTGTCAGTCTAATGCTGCACTGCGAGTGCTTCACACTCTTCTTGTTTCGTATCATCTCCATGAAAAGTCTTGAAGTGAAGGTGAATGAATAAGCAAGGACAGCAGATCAGATCAGGGCACTCTTTTATATATATATATTTGATATTCTGCGCGATCCGCGCTGCACGATCCCGTGAGCGACATAGTTGATCCATCGCCGTTGCCGCCGCCCTCACCACGTCGTCTGGCTACCTTCAACTATCGGCCCGGGCACGATCGATGCGCCGCTCACCGGCGCTTCGGTCAGTCGGAATCTGATGCAATTTGGCCGGAACGCGGTTGGCAGTGGCACGCGTCGGATTCTGGCCAAATCGCAGTCGGATTCCGGCCAAATATTGACGGTCAAATTGTGGTCGGAGACCGGCCGAGGAAGAACCTGCGTGCCACGATGGTCCTTCCTTGGTCGGAATCCGACCGCGATTGGGCCGGAAACTAGCACGCGTCACTGCCGGCCACGTTTTTGATCAAATTGCGCTGAATTCCGGTCACAATCCGATCAAAATCCGATGCCGGCCGATGCGCCGGCAAGCAGCGCGTCGATCGCGCCTAGGCCAATGGTGGCCGGACGGCAGCAGCGGAAGGGG
>JBBMKF010173532.1:0-18370 GCA_037834155.1 Curcuma caesia
AATGTCTCCCTATGAGTATAAGAAAGAGGGGGGCGTTACAAAATATTAACAAGTCAAAAGACCAATCATTGAAGGAGCTCAACTTCGCAATGGATCCTTGAGATAGATTCGGATAGGACATCCAAGCACCTTCATCTTTTGGATTGGGAGGATTCAATCAATGAAAAGTGAGGATTGAAAACTTTTCGATGGACATCAGAGAATTAATTCATCTTAATAAAAATGTAAGACGAGGATATAGAAAAACACTACAAAAACATAGGGGTTAGTGACGGAATATTCTGTCGCTAAATGGTTGTTAATCCGAATTAACGATCGATTAACGATGGATTATTTTCGTCATTTTTTTGGGTTGGTGACGTCAGATTAATGACGAAATTAAGATTCTATCGCAATTTAGCGACAAAAATTTAAATTTCTGTCGCTATTGTTTGCAATGCAACATATATTTCCGTTGCTATAAATTAGCGACGAACAGTTATAATTCTGTCGCTAAATAGCGACAGAAGAATAAATTTCCGTCCCTAAAATCCGTCCAGGTTACTCTGTTCAGGCAGACATGTTGCGACAAAAATTTAAATTTTCATCGCTATGTTGCGATAGAAATTTATAATTTCGTCGTAAAATAGCAACATAATTAAATTTAAATGTTCGTCGCTAATTAGCGACAAAATTATAAATTTTCATCGCTATTTTTTAAAAAAATAAAAAAATCGATGAATTAGCGACAGATATATATATTCATGCATTGTTGGTGCATTATCATTCATTACCCTTAGAAAGAAGCAAAAGCAAGTTAAATCTGGTGAGGGTGACCTTAACCGCTAACTGATTCTCACTTTTCGAATGCATCTCTTTAACATGCATTCAACACGTATAAATTCAAACTCATTCCAACTCGGTCGAGTGACCAAAAGTTCTTCCATGATAATTGTTTGGATGTCATCAGAATTATTCAATACTATAAGTTGGAGTCAATTGTTTATTATGAAAGTGACATAAATAAGAGGTCAATATTTGAGTTCTATAATAATTTACATTCATCTGGGAATGATATACAATATCGAACTTGCATTGCTAAATGCAATTTAGACTTTACTCCTGAGATCTTCTAAAAAAATTTAGAATGTCCTCCTTCTACAAATGACTTTGTTTTCTATCATATGTTGCATGATATATTATCTCCACCTTTTGAGCATTTCTATAAAAGATCTCAACCAGATGGACCTAATGCTTCTATCACCTCATTTTTTGCTCTTGAAATGTTAGCGGTTGACAATGCTCTCTACAAAATTATTGTGAATTACATTCTTGCCATTGTGACTCAAGCATTAGTTATTATTCAACCTCCACATCTTTTATGCTATCTACATTTTGCCACGTTGTTGACATAAATGTAGCATTAAATATGTTTCATTGATGATAGAGTAAGAAGAGGAAATCATACTTGGCAAAGTCAAGTCAACAGTCAAGTCTAAGTGTAAGTCAATAGTCGAGACTCGGTGGAAGTCCAATAGTTAATCTCGACCTCATCAATTTGATTCGAGATACTTTGATCACTCCATCATCGAATCAACTATCCCAACTTCAGAGGATACAACCTCCTCAACTCCCTCATTGACTTGGCCACCCCAACTACAAAGGACACAACCTCCTTGACTCCTTCATCAACTCAGTCATCCTGATTCTGAAAGATGCAGACTTCATGATTTCTTCATAACCTAGCCATCCTATAGGAACTCGTTGACAGTTATTGTGAATAGTCTGGAGCATGACACCACGAGCAAATATAGGAACAATCATAAGGATGTCAGACTTTATCTCCTTGATACTCTTCTACATACATGTGGCATGCAATTGATGGAGGAGCAGATAACAGCTGTCGGATTTGGTCTCCCTGGATCGTAGACGTGGAGATGCTCTTTTAGGCAATTATATAAACCCCTGGAACAAGATGCAAAAGGGGAGGTGATTCAATTCTTCTTTCTTCTTTCTCCAGTTTATAGCTATTGTTTATTCATCTTTCCAAAATTCTTATTCTTACTTGAGAGTCGGAGTGGCCACGCTGAGCTCCCTTGGTGCCCATCTTAACTCTCATCGAAGTGTCATAGGTACCTTTAGGGTCTTTCGTCTCTCCAAGACACTCAACATTCGTCACTTCTACTGTTCTATCCTGCTGACTCACCAAATCGCGATCTCAATCAAGAACAATTGCATAATTCATTTCATCAAACCAATACAAGGCATTATTCATATGCTATAATTTGGAAATCTTATCACGGAGTGGCTAGCATCCTGGGGTATTGACGCCAAATAGAGATATCATGAGGTAGATTGATGGTTGTCAATTGGGTGAGGGAGTTAAACAACGACTTAGGAATGAGGAACCGACACCCAATGCTAATCGGGAGGGTGATGTTGAGTTTGATTCTTACAATCGATTTGATGATCTTCAGTCTCAAATCCTTGAGCTCAAGGAAACTATGGATACGCGATTTGAGGAGATGCGCCTGGATAGTGACCATCAGAGGGCTGAGATGCGTACAAAGTTTGAGGATATTAAGCAAAGATAGATTGACATCTAGACGAGTATTACTTCCTTGCTTGATATGATGTGCTCATGGACTACCTAACCTCCTCCTCAGCCACCTCCTCTAGCAGATGATGATCCTCCAATGGATGATGATATAGTTTAGTGCATTTTCGATCTCAACTATGAGGTGGACATTGTGTGTTTATTGTTATATTTTGTTGTTCGACATGGTGGATTTTATTATGACATTTGATATATTGTACCTAACCATTCTTGCCTTGTAGTAAACACATTTTGTATGCTTGACATCAATATTATGTGATGTTTCTAGTTTTTGAGTGTTTATTTGGATACATTGTGTTTGTTGACTACATTGTGGTTTTATCTTTGTTAGTTTATATTTTTCTAGGGGAGTGCCCCATTGTTGATTATTTGGTTGTTTTTGTAATTTCTAGGGGTGTTCCTTATCATTGCATAAGTTAAGGAGGGAGTGCCCCTTGTTTGATAATGTGTTGGTTTTTATGAATTATAAGGGTGTACCCTATATCTTAAGCATGCATAAGTTAAGGGAGAGTGCCCCATCATTATTGTATTGCTCACTCCTTCTTGTTATCCTCATTTTGATATTTGGCAAAGGGGGAGGAATAGAGCATTTAAGTTTATGCTTATTATGTTGATATCATGACATGACTTTGTTGTTTTAATACTTGTTATCATGTTTGATATTGTTGCTTAACACTTTTTGATAATATTGATATTATAATATATTGAAAATTAGCCTAAAGTTAAATAGGTTGTCAAACTTCAAAAAGGGAGAGTTGGTGCAATCATGAAGTTTCAATGATTAACAACTATTCAAGTTTAGGTTAACAAGGTGGATCGTACTTGTGTCATGAGTGTGCAAGATAAGTGAAGTTCTTGAGGGTCAGAAGACTGGATGCAAGATAAGAGAAGTCCAAGAAGGTCAAGGATCAGATTTTTGACAAAAGATAAGAACTCCAGCAGATTGCAGGATCAAATGCAAACGTAAATGAAGACCCGGACTTAAGGAAGCTCTAGGCACTCAAATTTAGGGAACATGAGGTTCATCAGGCATGAGGTAATTAGGAAACGAGGTTAGAGAAGCTTATGCTAGAGAGTTTAGGTATAAAAAAATATATTTTAGGGTTCACCAATCGATTGTTATAGTATAGCAATTGATGGGTGAGCCCTAAACCCAAATTTCGAGTTTTGCAACACCAAACGATTGGGTTAAACCCATAATTCTAGATTTTCTCAATTGTTGTATCAATCGACTGGTAAATTGTGTCAATCAATTAAAAAGAAATTACGAGCAAACAGAAGGTGCTCGAATGGATTGGTCTATTCGATTCAGGGTTGCCACCAATCAATTGATAAAGAATGTCAAGTGAACAGAGGCTTGCCATTGGGCAATCGATTTGGCAGGATAAGTGAAGTCCTCACAGGTCGAAAGATCGGATGTAAGGTAAGGGAAGTCCAAGAAGGTCAAGGAATGGATTCTTGAAAAAAGATGAGAACCCAAGAAGATTGTAGGATCAGATGCAAAGGTAGATGAAGACCTAGATGCAAGGAATTAGAAGCTCTAGGCACACAAGTTCAGGGAACATGAGGTTCATCTGATATGAGATAATTGGGAAACGAAGTTAGAGAAGTTTAGGTTAGAGAGTTTAGGAATAAAAATCCTATTTTAGGGTTCACCAATCAATTATTATGGTATAGCAATTGATTGATAATCCCTAAATCCAAATTCTGAGTTTTGCAACACCAATCAATTTGCACAATCAATTGGGTTAAACCTAGAATTTTGGATTTACTCAATTGTTATATCAATCGATTGATAAGTTAATTATGTCAATCAATTGAAAAGAAATTACAAGCAAATAGAAGGTGCTCGAATTGATTGGTATGTTCAATTGAGGGTTGCCAACAATCTATTAGCAAAGTATGCCAAGTGAATAGAGGCTTGCCAAATCGATAGGTAGGTTGATTGGCCATTGCCAATCGATTGTTGCAATCAATTGACAGAGTCTCAATTGATTGGTAGAGTTTTCTCATGCGAATAAAAGTTTGCCAAATCGATTGGCCGATCAATTAGGCATTAGCAATCGATTGTCCGATCGATTATGCATTAGCAATCGATCGGTAGTGTTTGTCGAGCAAACAAAAGTCTGCTAAATCGATTGGCCAATTCGACTAGGCTCTACCAATCGATTGGTGATGACCATCAATCGATTTGGATTCAAAATCAAGAAACTCTCAATTGTTGATCTGGAGTCAATGACCGTTCAATAGATAGTTAACGACCAACAATCGATTAATGAGTTATATCAATCGATTCAGCACTGTTTAAAAGGGTGTTTCTTCAACCAAACTAAGTTACTATTCCATTGCACTTTTCCTTCTCAACATCAACTTGAAGCTTTCATTCGCAACATTTTCAAGCAACCAAAAGAAGGAGAACTAAGCTAAACTTATAATCTCTTTCTTTTCTTCTCTCTTGTTCTTTCTTTCATTTGCTGAGGTCTGTGAAGGTTGTGTAATCATGTTATAAGAAGGTTCTCCACCTTCTATTTTTGTCCGAGAAGAAGAAGGTTTAGTGGAAGTAGATAGCTAGGAGCGAACCCTTGAATTAGTTGCCTCAAGGAAGCAGATACCAAGTAAAATTACCTGAGTTAGCATTATGCTTGTGTCACGCTTATGTCACTTCAAGTTTTTCATTGTCTGAGTTCAAGACGAAGAGATTTGAGCTATTCAACCCCCCCCCCCTTCTAGCTCGCAAGGTTCTAACAGATAATATAGTATCAGGATGCGGTGAACTGATAGGATGTTAAGGATATTTAGACTTGCATGTCTTAGCTGGATAAGATATATCATACCTGGTACACCTAGCTAACTGGAACTAACTAAAACTAACTTACCACATCCTAAATTAGTTAGACTAGAGTTTTGCACTAAGTTGGTTAAGTGTGTAATTTTTTGTATTGGATTTATCTAAGGAAGTGATCATTGATCTGATTAAGAAGACCTTTAAGCCTCACCACAGCCTGGAAGTTGGAAAGAAATGTCTACTTTGTTGGTGCAGGAAGCACCAGATGATCGAACCTTGATTTTGATAATGGCACGATGTTCAAGTTAAATGTGTGGTTGGACTAACAAGTTGATCTAGTGTGCAGGGAGCACAGAAAAAATCCTAGTTGAGGCTAGGCAAGACAAAGTCCTAGTTCTAGGCTAGGCAAGGGCAAGTCCTGGTATGGAGGATCAAGCAGAAGATTTGGCAGGTCAAGTGCACCAGGTGCAAGTCCAGGCAGTGTCGGAGGATCGGGAAGCATGGTAAAACTCCAAGCGAGTAGGGTCAGGAGGACCGGAGGCTTGGTGGAGTCTAGGTGGTCAGGAGGATCGGGGAGCCTAGCAGTAAATTCCTGGGGGCCGAGGACCACAGCTAAGCAGGAAGTCCAACAAGTCTGGAGGACTTATTGGCAACTCAGGTAAATTCTCCTGAGAGGAGTGGGTCAGGACGCGTTATCGGAGTGGAACTGTAGGCGTTGGTTTAACCCAATGTTTCACTGAAAACCTGAAGTTAAGACCAAGTAACAGTTCAAAGAACTGTTCTACAATCTGTTACTTTATGTTTTTGGGACTAACTTGTAATGCAGATTAGAGAGACGAAGTCTTTGACTCCGGGTGACCCTATCTAAGATCCCAGTCGATCGGACAGTCTAGGCGACTTGATTGTGGAATCCAGGCAACTCGAGTTCAGATAAATGCAGCGGAAGTCAAAGGCTATCTAGATCCTCCAGGTCATCACGGAGTCGACCGGAAGGGAGAGTCCAGTCGATCAGAAGCGCCAAGTTAGCTGCGAAGATAATGGATCGGCGGTCTACGTGGAGTCGCCTGGAATGGGAATCCAGGCGATTGGAATGTCTTATAAAAGAACTTCGAATAGAGGCTTCATGTATCAATTCTAAGATGATTCAAGTCGAGCCGATGACACCCTGAGCGAGTAGCAACATCCGACTAGCCGTCGTAACGTCGGAGTCATGCCGAAAAGATCAATCTTCAACTCTGGATTGGTAACCTTTATATTTGTGCTATATTGTAATTTACGATAAGGTTTTATCGTATCAATTTTTGATTAATCGTTACAACTCATTCTCATAAGGAAATGAGTTTCTTAGTGGATTATCCGTACGAAAATGATCAAAGATCATGGGTCTTGGAGTAGCAGTCTAATTAGCTGTGAACCAAGTAAAAACAAAGTTTGTCATTGTGTGCTTGTTTTCTTTGTTTTTATTTCCGCTGCATATACTTGATTTACGAACGAGCATGATTAAAGTTACGAGTTTTCAAAACCGGGGGAAACCGCTAAAAGATAGTGCTTTTCAACCCCCCCCCCCAATCTAGCGCTTATTCGATCCTACACACTTAACTAACCCAAAACTAAACTTGAATCTAGCCCAAGATCAAACACCCTTCCCAATTCAAACCCAATCTTAATTAAGTAAAATTTGAAAAATCATCTCACAATACCTAAGGCTACCATGTTTAAAAACTTAGAATGGGAGATGAAAAACATAGAACTAATAAATTAGTCAACTGTATAGGGCTCTAGAAACTAGTTGGCTCCAAAACATATACTTTATGTGTAGGAGCATAAAAGTTTGGACCAATGGATGTTGGATAGTGGTGCTCTAGACATATGACCGAAGATTGATAAAAATTTACAAAGTTAAAACTCAAGCACCTATGTTCAGTAGCATTCCGGTTAACAAACACAAAATTTCTAAAAGAATTTATAATCCTAATATAAAGTGAATTTGAAATGAATCTAGTAGGAGACTTAACTTTATTTTTAGGATTACAATAAAACAAGCA
The DNA here is from genome assembly GCA_037834155.1 of Curcuma caesia. Classification (NCBI taxonomy): domain Eukaryota; kingdom Viridiplantae; phylum Streptophyta; class Magnoliopsida; order Zingiberales; family Zingiberaceae; genus Curcuma; species Curcuma caesia. The sequence continues at coordinate 7,427 of JBBMKF010173532.1, forward strand.
AAAGAGAAAAATTATGTATGTTAAAATAAATATGTTAAGGAATTAATTAAGAAATTTGATATGAAAAATACTAAAGAAATTAATAACCTATAGCAACAAATGTAAAAATAGATAATAACCTAGAAGGAAAATTAGTAGACTTAAAATACTATAAAACTGATATAGGTAGTATACTTTACTTAACTGCAAGCAAACCTGATATTTTATTTGCAGTTGATATGTACGCAAGATATCAATATTATGCTAAAGAATCCCACTTAACAATCGTAAAAAGAATATTATGATACATTAAAGGGATAATAAATATAGGAATTTGATACCCCATGACCAACAACTTTAACCTAATAGGATATTATAACTTAGACTATACCAGTTATAAACTAGATTTAAAAAAAGTACACGAGGTAGTTGTCATCTTTTAGGATAATCTCTAGTCAGCTAGTGTAGTAGAAAGTAATATAATTTTGTGTTGCACTTTCAACTACTGAGGTTGAGTTTAGCACACTTAGACAATAATTAAGAATGTGCTTAGTAGAATAGAACTTATTATATTTATGTGCAAAATGTTACTAGACTAGGCATTATCTTAGAATTCACGCATGTATAGATTTAGGCAACTTTAGCATCTCACAAACATTTAAGTTTAATTTGTTTGCGTATTGAGTCATGTAAACTGGCTTGAGATTATTAGGATTGATTCCAAGTTTTAGATGTACATTAGTGCATCAATATAAATCAAGGGGTATAAATTCAAATTGATCACTACGGTGATGATTTAAGTCAAGAAAAAGGGGTTAGATTTTTTTTAAGGATGATATTTTAGATGATTTATTTTCAATAATATATTTTCAAAAATATTAAATTTTTTGGTTAACTATTAATAGTTAAATTATAAGTCGAGATGCATACTTGGAGTCTTAGAAAATCATCTTAAGTGCATTTTTTTAATTGCTTATTTTTAAATGCATTTAATTATTTACTTATTAAAATGTGGCTTTTTTTATTTGCTTAATTTTCCATATCTTTTAAGCAATTGAGTGTGTATTTTGTCTTTGAAAAGTTTTAAATTTATTTTGCAAGATAGTTATAAATATTTTTCAAAATATTTAAGTACTTTGAAAATTTTGAAATGGCATTTCAAAATTTATCTTGAAAATTATTTAACTTATTTTCTCATTTTTGAGAAAATAAATATTTTGGTTTTTCAAATTTAATGCTTGAAAACTATTTTAAAAACTGGTTTTCAAAGGATATTTCCATAAGACTAAAGTTAGAAATTTTTGGAAATAATTTTGAAAATGTTTTAACACATTGTGCAAATGATTTAAGGATTTTTTTTAAACGTGATTTTACAAAGTATTTTTCAAAGTTCCTTTGAAAACAATGTTTAAGTTATTTTCATAAGACTATAATTTTAAAAATTAGTTAGAATTACTTTGAAAGATCTTGAAAATTATCTTTGAAAATATTTTAAAAATTATTTCCATATAGACCTAGTGTTAAATATATTTTGAAAAGTGATTTCAAAATATATTTTGAAATCTAAGAATATTTTTTCATAACCTAATGTTTTTAAACTTATTTTCTCATTTTTGATGTATGTCAAGGGGGAAGAATATGAGTTTAAAGTGTGAAATTTTTTATTTCTAGTTTGAAATTTTAAAACCTAAGAGGGAATTTTTAAATTCAGGGGGAGTTTTTAAATTGAAGGGGAATTTTGAAACTTTTGAAATGATTTATGCGTATATTTTTCTTAACTTTAAACTAAATTGTCAAACATAAAAATGGAGAGATTATTGGTATGGTGCACCAGATAATCGAACATGTATTTTGATGTTGGCAAATATTTAAAGTTAAACTCTTGTGGATCTGATAATCATTTTAAGTGCACAGGATTTAACAGGAGAGCTCTAATAGATCAAGTATATCAGATACTAGGCAACGGAAGCCCTAGTAGGTCAAGTGAATCAAATATTAAGTAACGGAAGACTTAGTTGATTAAGAGGATCAAACATCGAGCAAGATGGACTCGATGGGTTAGCAAAGATTGGACATCGAGTCAAAGGAAACCTTGGTAGGTCTAGTGATAAGATGATAAGCAGAGGAAGTCCAAATAGGTCAGATGGATCAGATGCTTGATAAAAAGTAAACTCCTAGAGTGAAAAGATCCTTATAAAAAGAAGGAAAGTAAGGATGTGTCCTCTTTAAGGGGACAAACTTAAATGTCGATTTGACTAAGAGTCCTACTCGAATTTAGAAGTCGAAATCGGACAATTACTACTTAACTATCATACTTAGAAGTTGCATAATTCATATAATATTCTATTTTGTTCTAACTCTATTTTACAAGGTTCGAGCGATCAAAAGTTAAGTCTAGTCAACCGAACTGTCCTAGCGATCGAAAAGTGAATTTCAGTTGATCAAAATCTAAGATGGCGCAGGCGAGTGACATGGCAATTGAAGTGTTCGTCATGCTGATGTGGCAAAGGATAGGCTTCGTCTTGCTAATATGTTAAGGTTCTCGGTCAAGATAAACGTCATCTTGCTGATGTGGTGAAAGGATAGACTTTGTCGAGATGATGTGGCAATTGGATAGCAAATAAGCGATGTTCAGGCTACTAGAAAATAAAGTTCAGGTGATTGATAAAGCCAAGTCAGCTATGGACTTGGAATGAATTACTCACATGGCAGGTTCAATCGATCAATAAGGACATCTACTGATTGATAGATCAGATCTGGATTTAGTTATCGAGGTGTTCAATCGACCAAACTAGGAGATCAATCTATCAAAAAAAATCCTATAAAACAAGGCTCAACCAAAGGCTTCAGATTATTAATTCCTATGCTCTCCAACCCTCGTCTCATGCCAAAGCAATGTCTTTGCACCACTATGCCCTTTGACAACTAAACCTCCATTTCAATATGTCTCATGTTGTCGGTAACTTAGTTTTGTTTCTTTACATTCGTGCATTTATTTTCTAAAAGGTCGGTAAAGGATTACCGCACCTTTACGTTTTGTAAGAGGCCTTTCTCTGCCTCTGAAAAGGTTTTTCAAAAGGAAAATTTTAGTTGATTGTCCACTCGTAAGCAATCCATGATCGCAGGCTTTGGAGTAGCAGTTCGGAGGGTTGGAAATTAAATAACTGAATTGTGTTTTTGTTGTGTTACTTGTTTGTTTTCGCTACATTCTCTCTCTGAAAGAAAAGGTTTTAACTGAATTTTTACAAGCGATATTCACTCCCCCCCCCCCCTCTATCACTTTCAACGGTCCTACAATACCCTCACCCTCTTTTATTCTACATTTTTGTCTAAACATGAGTATATGGAATGCATGAATGCAACAACAATGATAATTAGGGTTTTTGGAAGAATTTTGGTATTTGAATGAGAACAACAAGAGAAATCATTACTAAGGTGTCATCTATTAGAAACCATTTGAAGAACGATTTCATACTTGATGAGAGGTTTTCAGAGATTAGTTGCCAGAGAAGGAGATCATCGTAAATAGAGAAACCATCATTTGAACTGTAGTTTAGTGCAATGGGACAAATAAGCATCGTTCGAGTGAGATCTTGCATAGAGAAATCACCAAAACATGTTTAAAGACGTAAAACCTAAATATTTGAGGGCTTACGTGGGTTAGGAAGGTCGGAGAAAAGAGATTAAAATGTCAATGATGAAAATGGTGAGAGAGAGTCAAGTGTAAACAAGTCGATTGCTAGGGTTTGTATTTATAATCTGCGCTAAATAATTGACTAATGGTGGTTCAGCAATCATTAGTCAATTAATTAAAAATAGTCAAGTCTTCTACTTGATTGGAAAACCTTCTATGCTTGACTTTAGCATCATTAATCAATTAATTATATAGATCAATTGATTGATGCCAAACTAGTCAATTGGTGGACTCGATTAGGAAACTCTCTGTATGTTAGTATAGTAACATCAATCAATTGATCAACTTGATTAGTCAATTGATGCTCAATCGATCAATTGATGAACCCAACTCAAAATCTCTTTGTGCCTGGCTATAGTAACAAAAGTCGATTGATAAAACTGATCAATCGATTGATGCTCAAACAACCGATTGATGAACTTGACTAAGAAACTCTCTGTGTGCTGCTACAGTGATATCAGTCAATTGATTTTCTTAATCAATGGACTGATACTATTTGTTACGATTTTTACTCAACATGACTTAACTGGCACAACAGCTCAATCGAGTCCATAACGCTTTGTTTTGTGAAACTTATTGAATAATCGAGTCTATTAGTCAACTGTTCAACCTACTATGTTGTATTTTTCTATGAAACAGTCGATTGTGTCAATAATCAATTGATTGCTACATTTGATAAGTGTTTTTCAATCTAATTTTACAAGATTTTGAGGTTGTTTAGTGTTCAAATCAACATCTAGAGTGTTGAATCATGTTTGGGTAAGTTATTTTTCATAATATGATGATAAAGTGGGGTTGATTTGTGTTGGAGTGTCTAATCATGATCTTTGAACTAAATACACATAAATTATGGATTAATCTTCCTCACAATTGGTCAAATTAATAATTCATGAAGAATTTACAACTCTTAGCCCAAAGTAATGCATCATAACAAGTATTATGAACTAAAAAGTTATTCCTAGCATCTCACAACCATCTACATGTCTCAATACACAATCAAGGTAAACCTTATAATTTTGTGAGATGCATTCCAATTCATTTTTCTTTTTATTGTGATTGTTAGAATTAGAGTGATTATGGAGGATTGTTCAATCATTCTACAAAGCACATTTTTAACTCCTATCATAAAAAATTAAATTCAAATTCAAGGAGTGGTTTAGTAAAGATATTAGCTATATTTAATTTTGACTCAACATAGTTAAATATAATATCACTTCTAGCTACATTATCTCTTAAAATGGTATTTTACTTCAATATGTTTGGTGGCAGATGGTGAACTAGATTTTTATCAAATTTATGGTGCGTACATTATCACATAAAACTTATACATTTCTAAAAGAAGCCCATAATCCTTCAAAGTATGAGACATCCACAACAATTATGCTACATACTCTCCTATATTTACATATTCAACTTTGGTTATGGAAAGTGCTACGTAATGTTGTTTCTAACTCGACCAACTTACTAAGGATGAACCAAGAAATTAGCATCCTCCACTCGTAGTCTTCTGATCCAATTTACATCCAGTGTAATCAGAGTCGAAATACCCTACAAGATCAAATGTCTCAGTCCTAGGATACCAAAGCTCTATATTTTTATTCCCTTAAGTATATTAGGATTCTCTTAACACCAGCTAAATGTAATTTTTTAGTATAAAATTGATATCTTGCACACATTTCCATAGCAAATAATATATCGACTCTACTAGCTGTGAGATATGAGACTTCCAATAGCACTTCTATACATTTTAATATCCACCACTTTCCCTCAATATCATATCTAATTTAGTGAGTGTTGCCATGGGAGTGGTCATGTCCTTAGCTTGTTAAAGCCTAAATTTCTTTAGAATTTTCTTTGCATATTATATAAATTCCCTCTGTTTGTTTAATTTGTAGTCCTAGGAAGAAGGTTAACTCTCCACCAAACTCATCTCAAATTTATTTTCCATAAGAATTATAAACTCATTTAGGAAATGTTTATTAGTTGGCCCACAAATAATATCATAAACATATTCTTAGGACACAAAAATATCTTTTCCACTATTTTTCAGAAATAATATTGAGTCAATTTGACCCTTTCTAACATCCTTAGCTACTAAGAATGTTGACAATCTTTCATACCAAGCACGAGGTACTTATTTCAGCCCATACAAGGCCTTTTCCAACTTAAACACATGGTTTGGGAATTCATAATTCTCAAACTCTAATGGTTGTTCAACATAAACTTCTTCCTTAATAAAATTATTTTAAAATATTAACTTTGTAGGATTTATAAGACGCTAGAGAGGGGTGAATAACATACTCATCTTTTTGTCATTTTCTATCAAAGTTAGTAGCGCAACGAAAATAATGCAAAACAAAGCAAGATAAGACAAATAATAATTTTAACGTAGTTCAGCAGCCCCCCAGGATCCTTATTCCACCTAGGTCTCAAACGTGAGCACTAGTATTTTTTTTCTTTTTCGGACACTTTTTAGAGCGAAGAAACCTCTTATAAGATTTATAATAAACAATCACAATTATAAAAGGATATGTAAATAAAAGCACAAAACTTGAAACAAAACCCGTTATGAACCGATTGGGAAACCTGAATGTCACGGCACCCTTCCTGGCGCTTCCCGAATTACACAAATGGAGTTTAAAGCACTTTCAGAAAACTTGAATGAAGATGGATGATAGTGATTGATGTTAGAAGAGGCTACCTCGAATCTATTTTTATACTACTCTATCGGCACTTCTCTAGTCGACTAGACGCTCCCCGATTGACTGGGCCTCTACTGATTCGTTGGAAATCCAATCCTCTTCGGGATAAGTTTTTCCCATTCGGTCGACTAGGGAGCTCAATCAAAACTTATCCACAATGCGATTCATTCGGTCGACTAGACTTTTGGTCGACCGGACTACCTTTCAGGCAACCAAACCATGTGTCTGATGATCCAGACCAATTCATAACTAGTCCCGTCTAAGCCTTCATTTGGCTACCATTTCTTGTAAAACAAACACGCAGACAACATGCAAAACAAGAAAAATCTAGTACCTGGTTCACTCCTCCCCAAGACTCTCTCTTTGTCAGGTGTTCAGCTCCCAACTAACCCATGTTGGACTTAACCTAGTTCCGAACTAGGTCTTCCCATGTCTAGCCCCGCTAGAATTTTTCACTGCCTAGTTTTCAATCAGGACTTCCACTGCCTAACCTTGCTAGAATTTTTTTACTATCTAGTTTCCAACTAGAACTTCCGCTATCTAGACCCGCTAGGACTTTTCACTACCTAATTCTCACCAGGACTTCCACTATCTGATTTCCAACCAAAACCTTTCACCACCTAAGATTTACACCCTTAGGATTTTCCACCAACTATCAATTATCTGGTCCTACTTGAGCTTCTCACTCACTTCCAAGCTTTAAGTCAACATTGACTTCGCTTGGACTCCTGATCAAGTTTTCCTTAAACATATTGTTCAAACCAAACTATCAAAATCCTAGAGGTCAATTGCACCAAAAAACTTCACTTCCATTTTATAAAGTTTCAAACCCTTGTGAGTAGCAAAAGCTAGTATCATCCTAATGGATTCCAATCGAGCTACGAGTGTGTATGTTACGTCATAGTCCAGCCTTTCTACTTGGTTGAAACCTTTAGCAACCAATCTAACTTTATTTCTAACCACTATTCCTTAATCATCAAGTTTGTTTCTAAACTCCCATTTAGTATCAATAGTTGAATTTTCTTTGGGTCTAGAAATTAAATCTCATACTTGACTCCTTTCAAATTATGCTAGCTTTCCTTGCATTGCTAAAACTCAGTCCGGATCAAGAAAAACATCTTCGACTATTTTTGGCTCAACTTGGGAAATTAATGATATTTGCCTTCCTTCATTTCAAAACTAAGATTGAGTTCTCACTCCTTATGAAATGTCACCTACTACTTGATCTAACAGGTGATTTACATTCGGTCTAGTGGATCTTAGTTCTTGAGTTGGGTTGATCATATTCTCAACCCTTCTATCCTTTCACTTTTACTTCTTTTTTTTTATTTCCTCCCCCTTGAATGTTGCCCTCTTCTATTGTTGATTTCTTCAATTCAAACTATATTTCTTTATCGGTTGTCTTTGCTTGATGTGAAGGTAAAGTTTCTTCAAAGATAATATTTGAAGATTCTTCAACTATTTGAGATCACTTATTATAAACTCTATACACTTTGTTATGGCTGGAGTATCCTATAAGAATACTCTCATCGGCCTTAGTGAAAATTTTTCTAAATAATCTTTAGTATTTAGATTAATGTATACTTTACATCTAAACACTCTAAGATGTTTAATTGTGGGGAAGCAAGTGGTATTTTCTTTAGGAACTATGTATTAAAGTTTGATTTTACAGATAACATGTCATATTTATTGCTTTAGTCCAAAGGTAGCTAAAGAGTGAATATTCATTCAACATACTCATAGTTTCCTTTAGCAACACTCTATTTTTTTCCACAACTCCATTTTATTGTGGTGCCCTAGGGGTAGAAAATTTATATTTATGTCCCTTTTATATTTGCTATGATTTCTACCAAAGAAATTACAAATAAAATGAATACAGAATCAAATTTTCATGAAAAATATCTAATTAAAAGAAACAAATGATTTAATGAGGATAAAACTAATGGGGTGAAACTTTTACAAAATCTTTTAAAATTAATTATTTTAATTATATTATTGATCATATTATTTCTTTATTTTAAAGTAGGTTTGAATAATTTAAAATATATAAAAATAATTTTAATTTTTTTATATGACATAGAAAAGTTAAAATTATTTGATGATGAATTTTTTTAAAAAAAATATTTAAATCATAAAAATTATTTAGCACATGACATGTTATTTGATATTATGGTTTAGATTTATTTTTAAAATTAAAATTTTAAAAATATAATAAATTAAAAATTAAAAATAACACTTGAGATATTGATACTTAAAAAAATAAGTTATTTTCAATAGTTTATAGAATATTATTGACCATAAGTAGCTTTAACAGAAAAGTTTTTTAAAATTAAAATTAATAAAATATTATTTCCATTCAACAATGTGTAAGATTAAATAATTTAATAATTTTATTAATTAAAAAAATTATTATCAAAATTTGAATATAAAATTTTAATTAATAATTTTGTATTTCAAAAATTCAGAAAATTAAATTTTATATAAAAATATATTTTTTAAATTAATATTTTATTTTTAATTTTTTTAAAAAAAATAAATCTGCAATAGTCGAATGCAAAATGATAACAGAAAATTTTAAAATTTTTTAGAAAAACACCACCAAACAATGAGTTACTACATAAAGCATGCATACGCATAGTGTCTCCTGTTGCATATGAAGGCTCCTTTATTTTAAGAGATAAAGTATTGATAATATTAAGGCTAATATACGGCATCACCATCAAATATATAGAGAAAATTTTATTATCTTGTATGCCGTGTTAATTTTATTTTCAATTTTCACTCCTTTTAATTTAAATCTTAAATTTTAAACTCTAAAAAAAATTTTAAAAAAATTAATAATAGATGCTCACGGATGTATTTCACTATATATATAGAGAGAGAGAGAGAATGATGATATAATACACACTCATCCGTGAGTAACCTATGAGCATCTAGTGTTAAAAAAAAATTCAATTTTCATTTACTTTAACATAAATACGATACCCTAAATCTTAAACTCTAAACTCTAAACATTAAATCTTAAACTCTAAATTTTAAAAATAACATTAGGGGCTCACGGATTATATTACTCATGAATGGGTGTGCATCCTAAAAATTTTTTAAAAAAATAATACGAGGTGCTTACGGATGGATGTACAAGATGATATTGCACTATATATATAAAGAGAGTATTGTTACCCTATTCATCCATCCGTGGGCACTCCATAAACACTTAATTCTCACTTTCTTTACATTAGAATTAAAAATCAATTAAATTTGAATACAATCTCATCTCTAAATTCTAAAACCCTAGACTCTAAAAAAAATTTAAAATACAGAGTCAATTTGCCACATCAAGTGCATGGATTGGTTCATAAATAGATGAGCAAGATATATATATTTATATTTATATTTATATTTGATTCATATAGAAACATCTTTTAGAATTATTGATTGTTTAGGATGTCAAGCATGCATGTGGAAGTATAGGAAAGTCAAAGATGATCGGACACTTGACAAGTATTGAAGTCCCGAGGAGTAACTTTAGATAAGTGTGAAAGTTCTAGAGTGGTGAACAATAGGCAGGTATGGAAGTCATTGAGAAGTGAACTCTAAATAAGTGTGAAAGTCCTAGACGAGTGAACTCTGGGAAAGTGAAAATATGAGTAACAACAATTTGTTAGAACCTTGTGAACTAGAGGAGTGGGTGAATAGCTCTAATTCACTTCATTTGAAAACTTTGCATAGTGGAAGATTTCGATGCCAAAACACATCACACACAATCGCTAACTCGAGTGGTTTACTTAGTTCGCTGTCTCCCAAGGCAATTACGTCCAACGTTAAATCTAGCATTTTACCACCTCTATTGATTTACTCCTTCTTGGACAATATCTGAAGGTAGGGAAATCTCTTACAATAATACAACAGTATTACAATAGCTAATAGATTTCAACAAAAAGAGAAAACCCAACAAGAGAGAAGAGGAGTAGAGTTACAATTTGAGCACAAAACTCTTCCTCTTGGTTTCTTGAAGATGCTAAGAATAAGAGCTTTCGAGCTTGGGTTATATAGTGAAATTGTAGGGAAGAGTTACTATTCCATTGCTGAAGAAACCTCTTTTAAACATACTTGAATCGGATTGTTTCTATTCCTTTTTATCATCATCAATCAATTGTTATCAGTTACCAATCAATTGCTGACCGTTGATTATCCTTGAACGGTCACTAACTCTATATCGACGGTTGTGATCATCTTGAAATTTGAATATCAATCGATTGCTTGGACTCACTAATCGATTGTTAGAGCACAATCGAACTGGTCAATCTATTTGGAAGCCTTTTGTTCATTGGATATTGTCGATTGCTTCATCTAAGTAATCGATTTGGGGGCATTCTATTCACTCCAAATTGATTAGCAATGGATTGCTGTAATCACAGCAATAGATTGTTGAGGTTTCTAAAATAGCTCATCAATCGATTGATGTAGATCATCAATCGATTGATGTGGCAAAATCCTGAATCTGAGTTTATGGTTTAATAATGGATTGGGATGTACCAACAATCAATTGCTTAACCCTTATTCAAGGTA
>JBBMKF010173750.1:0-18360 GCA_037834155.1 Curcuma caesia
CCTGCTACTTTGCCCCCCTTTATCTTTTTTGTCACTGACAGGCTAAAGAGGCGTGTGCAATACTATCATTTTTTTAATTTATTTTAAATAAAATTATATATATATTTTAAAAATCTCTCTTTGGCCACCGCTGGTTATCCGTGTCGGCGGTAACAAAAGCGTGAGGAAGCTTCCCTTTATCTACGCCTCTTCTTCTTCCTTCGTCCAAAGCTCATGCGAGGAGCCATGGATTCCTTCTGCCTCTGCGCGCTCTTGTTGCTTTGCTGCTTCGCAGCGGCGGAGGCTGAGAAGCGGACTTACATAGTCCACATGGCGAAGTCTCAGATGCCGGCGGCCTTCGTGGAGCACGGTCACTGGTACGACGCCTCGCTACGGGCTGTCTCCGACACCGCTGAGATCCTTTATTCTTATGACACTGTTGCGCATGGCTTCTCCGCTCGGCTCACCGCCGCGGAGGCCAGCGGCCTGGAGGGCCTACCTGGTGTGCTCGGCGTCTACCCTGAGGTCCGTTACGAGCTCCACACCACGCGCACGCCGGAGTTCCTCGGGATCGACCACGGAGAGGGGTTCGTCCCCCAGTCCGACGTCAACAGCGACATCGTCGTCGGGGTGCTCGACACCGGCGTGTGGCCCGAGCGGAAGAGTTACGACGACGACGGGTTCGGCCCCGTTCCTGCCAGCTGGAAGGGCGCCTGCGAAGAGGGGAAGGACTTCAAGGCCGCCACCGCTTGCAACCGGAAGCTCGTCGGCGCGCGGTTCTTCTCCAGGGGGTACGAGGCCGCCCTTGGCCCCATCGACGAGACCAGGGAGTCGAGGTCGCCGCGGGACAACGATGGCCACGGCACGCACACCTCCTCCACCGCGGCGGGATCCACCGTCCCTAGCGCCAACCTGCTCGGATACGCGGCCGGCACCGCCCGCGGCATGTCCACTCGCGCACGCGTCGCCGTGTACAAGGTCTGCTGGCTCGGTGGGTGCTTCAGCTCCGACATCCTCGCTGCTATCGACAAGTCCGTTGAAGACGGTTGCGGCGTTCTGTCCATGTCGCTGGGCGGCGGCACGGCGGACTACTTCCGTGACAGCATCGCCACCGGGGCTTTCAATGCCATGGCTAAAGGGGTTGTTGTTTCCTGCTCCGCCGGCAATGCTGGTCCCTCTGCTTCAACACTCTCCAACTTGGCGCCGTGGATCACCACCGTCGGAGCCGGCACGCTCGATCGCGACTTCCCTGCATACGTCGTGCTAGGCAACGGCAAAAACTTCACCGGCGTCTCACTCTACAGCGGGAAGCCGCTCTCCTCTTCGCCTTACTCCTTCATCTACGCCGGGAACGCCACCAACGCCACCAACGGCAACCTCTGTATGCAGGGGACACTTATCCCTGAAAAAGTCGCCGGAAAAATCGTCCTCTGCGACCGCGGCATCAATGCTCGTGTGCAGAAGGGCTTTGTTGTCCGTGACGCCGGCGGAGCCGGTATGATCCTCGCTAACACCGCCGCCAACGGAGAGGAGCTCGTCGCCGACGCTCACCTCCTCCCTGCCTGCGCCGTCGGGCAAAAGGCTGGAGACGCCATCAAATCTTACATATTCTCAGATCCGAGCCCGACAGCCACGATCGCATTCGGAGGGACCAAAGTCGGAATCATGCCGTCACCGGTGGTGGCAGCGTTCTCCTCCCGCGGCCCGAACGCCGTCACTCCCGACATCCTGAAGCCAGACATCATCGCGCCGGGCGTGAACATCCTCGCAGCCTGGACAGGGCAGGTCGGCCCGACGGGGCAGGCGGCAGATCCGCGGCGAACGGAGTTCAACATCATCTCCGGGACCTCCATGTCGTGCCCCCACATCAGCGGCCTGGCGGCTCTTCTCAAGGGGGCGCACCCGGACTGGAGCCCTAGCGCCATCAAATCTGCCCTAATGACAACTGCCTACGCCGCTTACTCCAACGGCAATGGCATCCTCGACGTCGCCACCGGCCACGAGGCCACGCCCTTCGATTTCGGCGCCGGCCACGTAGATCCGCCAAAGGCCCTTGACCCCGGCCTCGTCTACGACATCTCGCCGGACGACTACATCGATTTCCTCTGCGCCCTAAACTACACGACCCTCCAGATCGCGAGCGTCTCCCGTCGGCCCAACGTCACCTGCGACGCCGGCAAGTCCTACGCCGTATCCAACCTCAACTACCCCTCATTCTCCGTCGCATTCTCCACGGCGAGCAGCTCCGCGGCGCAGGCAACGACGACGGTAAAGCACACGCGCACACTGACCAACGTTGGCTCGCCGGGGACGTACAAGGTGACAGTCACAGCGCCGTCGGAGGCGAAAGTGGCGGTGGACCCGCAGGAGCTGAGCTTCGCCGCGGCGGGGGAGAAGAAGAGCTACACGGTGAGCTTCTCCGCGGCGTCGCAACCGTCCGGCTCCGCCGCGTTCGGCCGACTCGAGTGGACCGACGGAAAACACGTCGTCGCGAGCCCATTGGCCTTCACGTGGACCTAAAGATTCGCGACGAAAAGCAGCCACCCGTGATGTACGGTCCCGATAGGCCGAGCGCCTCGCGGCACCGAAGCCTATTAATAAGCTACGGTGCTTTATAAAAACAAGAAACGAAAAAATGTTTTTATGTTTGTGTGCGTTTTTATTAACATGCTTAATTTTAGATCTATTTAATAATTCCAAAAAATATTTATCTGCTAATTTATGGATATTTATTTATTGAGAAGGCTCAACTTTCTTTGTTAAAGCTTTGTTTCATCATTACAAAGCATCCACGTGCCACGGCGCACACTTTTAAAAATTCCATTTCGCCCCTTGTTTATTTATCTTAATATAATTATGCACCCCTTCAAACTTGTTTTGGGGCGGCGTGAACTTGTCACACCGTTCGAGAATGGCCGATAGCACATGCGCATCACGTGCATCTGACGCTGATGTAATTAAACTCTATCCTTGTTACTGTCTGTATCGATGTGGACAATTTTTTAATTAAAAAAATAAGAATAATATTTTATAAAATATATTGTTATTATTTTTTTCCGTTGACTAGAGTCAATTTTGTCGGTTTGATAATTTAACGTGATAAATGAGGGTATTTTACCGATAGTGATACTTACAGGGGGCATTTTGGCAAATGGTGCGTGCCCACGCGGTTACTTGCTCCCCTTCGTCTCGTCGTAACTGGCCACGTCAGCGGATTGGTCGTGAATTAAGTCGTGGCTTGTAGGTGTCGCCGCTCGGAGGCTCGGCGTGGTGTAGCCTGGTGATGAGAGTTGGAGCGGAAGGGAAGGGGTCCGAGATCTGCTGTTGAGGATCGAGATGATCGTCTCGGCGCTTCTGACGTCGGTGGGGATCAATTTTGGCCTCAGCGTCCTCTTCTTCGCCCTCTACTCTGTGCTCCGGAAGCAGCCGTGCAACGTCAAAGTCTACGCCCCGCGGCTCGTCGCCGAGGGCCGCGCCAGACTCCGCGGCCGGTTCAGCATCGAAACCTTGCTGCCTTCCGCCGGATGGGTGCGTAGGGCATGGCAGCCCACCGAGGAAGACCTCTACAACTCGTGCGGCCTCGATGGAGTCGTCTTTAGTCGCATATTCGTGTTCAGGTTTAATTTCTTTTCATATTGCATCAGAATCTTTTGAATAGGTGTATTTTTGGGTTTGTTGGTTCGTTTTAATTCTGTTGAATTATTGTTTTTTGAGTTTGGTGCAGCTTGAGGGTTTTTTCTCTTGCTGCAATCATAGGAATATTTGTTCTCCTTCCTGTTAATTACTTGGGGGATCACCTTCGGGATATCGACTTTTCTGATCTTCCCAACAAGTCTCTTGATTTGTTCACTATCTCAAATGTGAAGGATGGCTCTAATTGGTAAGCTCTTTTTACTTAACAATTTTCTTTCGATTCCCTCTTGCTGTACATCTGTGGTACATTTCTTCTACTAAAGGGCAGAATCATACGCAGAAGTACAAATATACAAATTCCTATGGAAATAGTGAGATAACTTTATCCTAGGATGAATGAGCATTTCAGTGGATAATTGGTGGAAATGAGCTTCATGTGGAGCTTCAGTTAGGATCCTCTCCATTCCATAGGGTGCTGAACTTAGAAAGGTGGATGCAATTTAGCTGCATGTGAATGGAAAATGAAGGTCCAAAGATTCTTAGGTTAAAGCTAGGGCCTCCTTGATTGAATAGTAGATTAGCCTAAAGGGGAAAGCACCAAGCCATGAGCTTTTGACTAAGGATACATTACACTTAAAAAATCCCAAATATTATGGGTCAGTTTGTTGTTATTATCTTTATAGTAGTAGCACATTTAAATACTCCCATTTACAAAAATGTTTTGATCACTGGATTCAGTGTTTGTCTTCTTTACTTCTAGTAATATTCTGTCTATTATGATGAATTTTGTGGATAAATGCTACCTGCTAAGCCATGTAAAATATCTATAGTCTACTCCATTGTAATTGATTATGTTAGGCATGATGCTTTGAAACAATGAATTTTAGTTGGTGTGCAACGGTAAGGTTGCTGCCATGTGACCTAGAGGTCACGGGTTCAAATCCTGGAAATAGCCTCTTGCCAAAGGCAAGGTAAGGCTGCGTACAATGGATCCTTTCCCCGGACCCCGCATGGCGGGAGTTTCATGCACCGGGCTGCCCCTTTTTTGCAACTCAATAGGTTCATTATAAGCTAGTAGTGTACACTCGCATTTGTTAGATGTTTCAAATGTTGGCCAAAAAAACCCCTTCCAAATAATGAATTTGATTATATCATGTATGTAACAGATGTTTTTGCACTTATTCTAAATTGGATTGTAAGTATTGCTTGTCTTTACTTTGTGTTTCCTAGTAAGATTTACTACATAATATACACGTGTAGTTGATAATCCATTTGCCATAGAGTGAAAAAGTATACTTCTTAATTTCTTTTACCCTTTATTTTGGAAAATTGTATTATTAATGCACATCTGTCAATGTTTCAACATTCCGAGTGACTCTGTTCTATGATTCTATTTTTAACTCAGATAAATCTTAGATTATGGTATCATTGTACGTGACAATTTTATCTGGCTAAATTATTAGTTTTTATTCTTAATGTTTGTTGAAACTGGTTTTCCAATCAGATCTTAAAATTCCTCAGCAAACTCCCATGGATTTTAACTTTTATCTTTTTCTGGGCATCTCAATATGAGGCATTTGTATTGTTCTCATTCTTTGTTGAAGCCATGTTTGTTAAAGTTAAGAATTTGTTGGCAGGTTATGGTGTCATTTTTCTGCTGCATACATAATAACAGGCGTTATGTGTTACCTTCTGTATGCTGTAAGTGTCACTTTCACTGAATTGCTTCACATACCCTCTTCACTTATTAAAGTTTTTTTTCCTGATAACTCCATTACATATATGTATCTATCTATGTAATATCTATCTAACTGTGGTCGATAGGTTCTTCATTTTTATGTTTCTGCTACTTGGTAAAGGGTTACCCTTCTCTAAATACTCATGTGCAGTACCCTTTTGTTTTTTTCTGCAGGAGTATAAATATATAGCAGAGAAGAGGATTGCTTACTTTAATGCTTCAAAACCACAGCCACAACATTTTACTGTCCTTATTCGTGATATTCCTTTGCATGCTGGGAATTCTATAAGTGACACCGTTCAAGCATTTTTTACAGAGTATCATCCATCAGACTATTTGTCCAATACTGTGGTTTGCCGAACAAGCAAGCTTCAAGGTCTCATAGTAAGGAAAAAAAAGTTAAAAATTTGATTGATATCAATGGGTTAATCCTACCTTTTTTTTTTCTTCTATGATACTCTGTTAAATATGCTACAGATTTGTATGATGATGAATGAAGACTGTTAAATTTTTTAGTAGTTGTAATTCTTGAAAAATGATTCAGTTATGTGCCCCCCTTTTTTGTATTAGTTGAATGAGATCTAAGGTTATATAATTTGGTGAATGACCTAGATATGTTGCTAGACTATTTCAAATTAGAAAATAGTTATTAATCATGTGGACACTCATCAACTAGAGAACTTCACAATACTTGGTCATTTTTGTAGAAGTTGGGGAAAAGGAACAATGCATTGCATCATTATTGAGATAATTACATGAGAATTTATAGATTCGTGATAAAACTCTAATGTGAGGCTAACCCACTAGGTTAATGACTCCATTACCATCTAATCCAACATATTATATTAACTAGGAATGTAGAATTAAAGGCATGATCACAATAAAACTAAATATAATATATGCATGAAGGCTAAATAAAACATAAGGGAGCACGTAGCCAATGATCCCCTCAATTTCAGACCCACCAATACATGGAACTTATAGTTCTAAACAATGCTAGAACTTGAAAAATGTTCATCGGTAGTGCTATGATAGAATAACTGAAGCTCGTTCATTTAATTTTATTACGTGCAAGGATGTGCTTGATGACCTAAGACTGCCAAACTCACTGTGCTACTGAATGTTAGAATACATTTTAGATTCTCCTTCTGCATCTACTTTTGATTGTGATCTGCAAGCCTTTTGTTT
The DNA here is from genome assembly GCA_037834155.1 of Curcuma caesia. NCBI lineage: Eukaryota > Viridiplantae > Streptophyta > Magnoliopsida > Zingiberales > Zingiberaceae > Curcuma > Curcuma caesia. Next base: position 6,539 of record JBBMKF010173750.1, read on the forward strand.
CATTTTCTTATCTTTAGCTCTACTATTCATATTTCTAGTGTAATGACATTGTACAAATTGCTTTGCAGACAGATGCCGAGAAGGTCTATAGGAAACTCACCCATCTGAAATCAATTTCCAGTTCCTCACAAAATCAAAATCGTAGTGGCTTCTTTGGGATGTTTGGAAAACATGCTGATCTTGTGCGTGATTATTCCAAGAAATTGGAAGATATAGAACAGAATGTCAGATTAGTGCAGTCGGACTCACGGAGAGAGGTACAGCCTTCTCTACTGAATTTCAGTGCACCCACCATATCAAGATTGTAATCACATTTTTAAGCAGGGTTAACAACTGTTTGTTTAATTAGCTAAACCCATCCTGGTGTTACTACATTTTCTAGTGCATGTTTGTCTTTCTTCTTAGGTTAAGTTGAATAATGCTATCCCTCGAGTTTTCTTAGGTTGTTTTACTTTCATTTCATTTAGTTTACACATTAAGTTTTACTGTCAGCTCAGAGATGTTACATGCAAGGTTTTAAATACTGTTCTCATACCAGTCTTTACACTTTGTTGTGCTGGTATATTGCTGGTATTGCAAGCAGTTTAGAGACCCACTCTTCCCTTTTACCCAGAATAGAAAACATCAAGGTTATTCTTCAGTCCAGCAGTGCAGCTGGTACTGACCACTACCACTAAGTATGTTTTCATTGGACTTATATGAATAGAGTATATCCATTGTCATCAACAAAGATGGGACTTTGATCTACAAATACAAATCATGTTGCATTAGTTGCTTCTAACTGAATCAGAACCTTACTCTATGGTAATCCATGCAAAATATTTACTAACATCTAATTAAAATTTTGTGTGTTCATGGTGAGTCTTCCTCTGTGTGTGTCCTTTTAACGGAGGCCTATTGATTGAACTGACATGCAGGAAATGCTTGATTAATGCCCTTTTAAGTCTTTTTTTTTTTTTTTGCATTTATAAGACCTAACAAAAATGGAGACTTTATTCAACTATACATTCTGTCCAAATATCTTCAAGTGTAACCTTTTGCTTACTTCATGTTGTTCTAACTTTATTTTCCTTAACAATAAAAATTTAGGAAGTCCCTGCTGCCTTTGTTTTCTTCAAATCTCGATATGGTGCAGCTAAGGCTCTTCACATCCAACAATCTGTCAATCCCACTGAATGGGTGACAGAATGGGCTCCTGAGCCTCGCGATGTGTACTGGCCCTTTTTCTCTACATCGTTCATGCAAAGATGGATTTCCAAGTTGATCGTCTTTGTGGCATCAGTTCTATTAGTAATTTTGTTCCTTGTAGTGGTTGCTTTTGTTCAAAGTTTAACTTACTTGGAGGAATTGGAGGCTTTGTTTCCTTTTTTGGGGAAGATATTGAAAATGTAGGTAATTCTAGCTAATCGTCTTTTCGCTATAGTGCTATTATTGGATTCTGTGCTTACTTATATATGTTCTTCATTCTAGTGAGAAAAGTTAACGGCATATCTATCCTTATGCTAGCTCTTACACTATTTCTTGGATCGCTAGTCATGTAATTTTTTTGGTCAGTGATGGGCATGTAATTTAATCCCACTCTGATATGCTGAATGAGTGACCCATATGGATCCAATAATTACAAACATGGCCTAGATCTGTCTTGATATTTCTGTCCATGCCCACAAGTTATCTCCTGTAACATCCTATGCCTTGCAGATTGAGGCTCACTATGGTTCATGAAAATTTCCTTTATTTAGTTATGCTGATATGATGGATTATAATGCTCCAATGGCAAATGCATGGATTAATGGCCATGAGGGTCCTTACAAGTAGGGATGGCAATGGATCGGATTTGGGTCGTAGTCCATATCCTCCATCCCCATCCTCATCCCCATCCCTATTGGATATTCAATTTTCATCCCCATACCCATCAAAGGATCGGATATTCTCTATACTGATACTATTCTTCATTCCATCCAACTACCATCATTCAACAAAAGTAAGAATTAATATTATATCCAAAAAAACATAATTCAACAAACATAATAAGTATCTATAGGTTACGAGGGGAGAAACCGAGAAGGAGAATTTTACTAGACCTATCTCCATACCCATATCTCCCCATATGTTATTACTCAATTATTTAATCGGGTATAAAAAATCCCTCGATACCCTCCATTCGGATCCTCCATCGGGTTCGGAGGAAATTGTCATTCCTACTTACAAGTTAGCATGAGATCATTCCGGTCCTGCCAATGACCCAAACTGAAAAAGGTTTGACTTGATTTCTTACCACTACATGCTTCTTGTGTAGAAACCAAGATGTCTTAATTCTTCATCTTACATGCTCCTGTAGTATTGAAACGCATGATGAGGCTTCTGGTTAACTTAATTTAATCATACACCTAGAAAGAGTTTATCAAAATTATTTGAAGGTAAGTTGTGACAAATCACCCAATTGTGTTATTCATCTCATTTAAGCTTCAACTCCTTGTTTAATTCTGATTTCTTTAAATCTTGTGGGACATTCTGAGAGCTTTTTCTGTGCGGCTTGAATTCTGTTCTAGACTCTCAGGCATGATAAACCTGCTGCTAATTGTGCATTAATGCTGAGGATTCAGTTTCCTTTAACTGTTTGTTTATTGATATGGTTTAACTCATCTGATAGATTTGCATAGTTAAGATAACATACCTTTCTTAGGTGATATTTTTTTGCAAATTTCTGTGTTAAACTTACAATAAATTTATTGTTTCCATGTTGATTTTGACCATCATTGGCGACAAAGCAGGGGTTATAGGCTAGTTTTTTTTTTTAAAAAAAAATCCTGTGGCATAGGCTGTTGCCATTTTGAACTACAATTTTTTTTTAATACACAAATTACATTAGGCACCCACCCTCTGTCCCTTTATCTTTTCTCATTTTACTAGCGGAATGACTGTTAATCAATGGGTTGCTAACTAAATAATCCTTATGAAGCTTATTTCTCTCAATTAACATAGTAACACCTTTTAGATGGGTATATCATACAGTTAAACTGAAAGGGAGTACTAATCAACTGTTACTGCTGCTTTCTAGGTGATTGAGCCATATTATAAATTGAAACTATCTATTTTTTTCTTTTAATATTAATATGTGTAAATTGTATACTTGCAGAACTGTCATCAGTCAGGTTGTAACAGGTTATCTACCGAGCCTAATTCTTCACTTGGTGTCAGCTCTTGTACCACCTATAGTGAAGCTTTTCTCTGCAATGCAAGGATATGTTGCCGTTAGTCAGATCGAGAAAAGTGCATGCAAAAAAATGCTTTTGTTTACAATATGGTTCCTATTTTTTGCAAATGTGCTCACCGGATCAGTTACAAGCCAAATAGAGTTATTATTTGATCCAAAAACTATTCCTTCAAGGTTAGCTGTTGCGGTGCCTGCACAGGTAAAAGCACTACATTTGTCTTGCAAACATCCATTTTGTAGTGATGATTTTTACATTGGTTAGAAGGTTCAGATTTGTTTCTAAAATAATGACCATAATTGTGTCATTCTGACATCATAAATTCATATAGTGTCATATAGATCTAGACTGATTTCTATTCGCTCTTGATAATATAATCTTCTTCTATTAATTCCAAAACTAGTATACTATGATTGCTGGATAACTTAATCTATGCAACATATTAATTCCTTCCAAAAATTTGGAAAGGAGTTAATGAAAGAAGAATAGATGGAGCAAACATTTCTGAGAACTAATTTAGTTTTATGACAAGAAGCTCACCTATAGATGCTATATTGGTATTTATTTCATAACTGTCGACGTTGAAAAGTTTAAGGTAGAGTTCTAAACACCTATTTAGGCATTTCAAAGATTAAAATATATGGTACTTTTAACAATGTGATAAAAGGACATGAATGATAATGCATAATAATTAAATTTTCTATAATTGTAGGTTTACATCAAGTATTAGCCATTGATTTAAGTTCTTTTCTTTACATTAGTGCTAGATGAACTTATTTACCATATTCAAGATTTAAACTTTGAAGCTTGAATTGCCGAGACAAACTTTGATAAGACAAAAAATGGATGGTTAAAACAAGAGAAGCTTCTATGTGATCCGACAAACTGATGAAGATATAAACAATGGATGGTTGAAATGAGAGAAGCTTCTACGTGATCATCATTTATATACCCTTTTGGCTAAATTTGTAGGCATGGATTATGTAGGTAGGCACAACTAGTTATCCTCCCATTTGATGACAATGATTTAATTTTTGCTAATTGCAGTTTGACATCAATATCAGTTGCATCAAGAGAATTTAGCTGACAATTAAACTTACTAAATTGTTTACTTGTTTTCCAGGCTTCATTTTTCATTGCTTATGTGGTAACATCATGGACTAGTTTATCTTGGAAACTCAATCGCACAATCCCTCTTATCAGTGATTTCTTTTCAAGGCACTGTTGCAGGAGCAAAGATGACAAGTTTGAGATACCATCTATCCCATACTACAGTGAAATACCAAGGATATTATTATTTGTGCTTCTTGGGCTCACTTACTTTCTTTTAGCTCCAATGATACTGCCGTTTATCTTGGTCTTCTTCTGCATCGGTTACATTATCTACAGGAATCAGGTTAATGGCATACTCTATATCCAAACTTTATCTTAATATAGTGTCCCTTCTACCATTTTTTTGGTTATATTTTAGTTCTGTGTGCCAATCCACACCAAGATAAAACCATAGTTGTCGCGTAGAGGCAGTCAGCCAACATCAACCATGGTTACTCTTGTGATAAATGCCAATCTCTATAACTTCTTGAGATCAATGAATATTATGATTGATTTCTGGAGTTGGAATTTCTTGCAGCTGTTAGATGTTTACCAACCCAAGTATGACACAGGCGGCAGGTTTTGGCCTGTGGTGCATAATTCTACCATCTTCTCTCTGGTGCTCATGCACATCATTGCAGTTGGTATATTTGGACTTAAAAAGCTACCCATTGCTGCAATCTTAATTGTGCCTCTTCCAGTGCTTACCCTTTTGTTTAATGACTACTGCCGAAAGCGATTTCTTCCTGTTTTCCGCAAATTCTCCGCCGAGGTATGTTCATATTTCACAAGATGTATTGCTTTTTTCTACGTGTGTTCTTGTTCTAGTTCCGGCTATAAAATCTACATAAATGATGTTACTCCACAATATTTGAAGATCGAAGCTGAAATCTTCCCTTTTCAATGTCTTGCGGACAGTGTCCTCACATCGGTCGTTTTTGTTTCCTTTAAAGTAAACTTCTTTAACTGATAAAAACATACTTAGTGTGTTGGGTCTCTTGTTGCTTCTAGACTTTGATAAAAAGAGATCGAGAAGATCTGAGTGAGCCCACAATGGCTGAGTTCTTCGACGAGCTTGTGACTGTGTATCGCGATCCAGCATTGATGCCTATTCGTCATTTGAGCTCGGATGGTGAGCATACTTCTCCCTTACTCTCATGAAAAAGTTCAAGAACTCGATTGGAGTAGGCTGTAATGGTGCTTGTATATGTTTTCCATTTGGGAATTATTGTAGTAAGCAATCCTCTTGTTCATGGCTGATTGCCATTATGTGTAATCATCATGTTCTTGTGAACATATTTTTGTTGATCGTAGAGGTGTCAATAAGTTGTGCCTTGCAATTGTTAGGTGTTTAAATTTTGCCCGATTAATTTTGGAAATTGAAGAATTTTTTCTTGTTTATTAAATTATATTTGATTTATTAAAGGCAATTTTATAAACGAATGAATTTCTATTGAAAATTTTATAACTAATTTAGTATGTTGCTTGTTTTTTTATTTAATATACTTTTTTTAAAAAAAATTAATGAAATATTTTAATATTTATTTTTAAAAAATGTAAATATATAAATAGGTAAAAATAAAAGGATGTCTTTTATGTTCATTTTTTAAAAATAATAAAAAAGTATCTCATATTTTAAAAATACTCTTATTCAAGGATTTGTAGTAATTTAAATGAAATTTATTTAATATTTGAGCATTTTTTTAAGTTGTAGTTTTTGTATAAGATATTTTTAAAATGCGAAAAGTTTTTCTTTAAAATAAAATAAAATGTCCTTCGATTCGTAATAAAAAGTAAAAGAGCGATTTTTATATTCATTTAAAAATATAAAGGTCAAAAATATTCCAATCAGGTCTAATCTTGTGGGGCCTACTGGCCGACAGCGCCAGATCACCTGCCAACTGTACCAGGCTGTCTTCTCTGACATGAACACAGAATATATTTATATATTTTTATATATAATTAATTAATGATCTCTGCCAGTAAAGTAAAGTGAAGCAAGGCAAATCAAAATAACATTTTAAAACTTTCAATTCATCACTAATTTCTACAAATTTATATAAAACATTTCTTATTTATAATATTTTATTACTTTACTTCGGTAAAAATGATGAACTCTATTGTTTCTCAACAGTTCATCGATCCTATAATCATTAATTAAAAAATGAGAAATGATACTTACCATGAAATGGTAGCATGAATTATAACATGACATTCACAATTGAATGCAGTGGATCCCATTGTATATTAGTGGGATCCACTGTCAATGTGAGTGTCATGCTACAAATTCATGCTATGATTTCATACAGTGTATCACCATTATAATTAATCATGACAAAAAAAAGATATTGTCTCTTCAAACCCTTACCCACTACTACTTATGAGAAAATAAATTGAAAAATTATAATTGATAATAAGAAAAACAAATATTATTTCAATTTGAGATTAAAATCATTATTCACTCTTACAATTTTACTTAATCGTAATTAACTCGACTATACTCGAAAATAATATTTTAATACTTTAACGCTTTAAAAAGCATCTTCCCTGCAAGTAAAGCAAAGCAAACGGCAACAATTTGACTGTTGTCACACCAAAATCCAATCTAACAAACACTTGGAAATCCAAAAATCCATCAAGATCCAAACCACATCACAACAAATCAACAACAAAATTTCAAATAAATCAACAATTTTGCTCGTTCCTTACTTTTGCACACACAATATCGCTCAATTTCAGCTACACTAGCCGGATCAGCAGCGTCAGGAGCAGCGAGACGGCGGCCGCCGCCTGAAGAGGAGAGACTGCGGCGGCGGCAACGGCGGACGAGGAGGAGGCGGAGGATTTCTTGGAGGAGGAGGAGGAAGGGGAGGAGGGCGGCGAGAGGGGCTCGACGTTGATGCTGAGCTTCATGCCCTGGTAGCAGTAGCCGTAGCTGCAGATGAAGTAGTACCGGCCGGTGTGGTTGAGCTCGAAGGCGTAGCTCCGCCCCTTGCTGTAGTTGGAGATCGGGTTCGAGGCGTCGCACTTCTCGTACGAGTCCTCGTCCACTCGCACAATGTCGGCCGATTTCGGCTGGTAGTAAAACACTAGGAGCAACCGACGACGACGAACCTAAGCATTAATTTGAAGCAAACAAAGACGTACGTACGGACGATCATACCGAGCCAGTCGCCGACGTGGAAGGGGCGGTGCTTCTTCTCCCAGACGGTGTAGTTGACGTTGGGGATCCAGCCCTTCCCGTCGCCGACCGTGAAGCGGTTGAACGCGTCGATGCAGGGGAGCTGATGGCAGAGCAAGACCAAGAGAACCAACGGAGCTGCTGCTGCTGCTGCTGCTGCTGCTGTGGCTGTTGGTCTGCAGATCTTGGCCATGTCTCACGCTGCACACTGGTCCTCTGTGTAGTCTGAGTGAGAGCAACGGAGGAGAGAGGAGAAGAGGGGAATTAAAAGTGACAGAAGACAAAGAAAGATGGAGTGTTTATTTATTATTTTATTTATATTATTTTTTTAATAATTTTTTAAAATTTTGAAGATGATCGATTGATCGCGATGACAGTGCTCTGGCAGCCGACCGATCACATGGGTCTTGCAGGGTAATTTGTAGTTGTGGTGAAGTGAGTGAGTGTGGGATAGGGTTTGAGTAGGAGGAAGGGGGGCAACATGGATCACATGGCTCTTGCAGGGGCTGCTGCTTTGTGCACAGTGGCAGTGGGGGGTTAAAAGGGGAGTCACATGACTAGATACTTGCTCTTGCTCCTCTCTTTTAGTTTTTTTGTTCTTTTCCAATGGGGGCAATTTGAAACCCTAAATCTCATAGAGGAGGCTTTTGTAGTGAACTCTAGGATTTGTGATCAATGGTAGGTAGAGCTGTCAAACAAACTAACTCATAGCAGGGCGACTCAATCTATTAAAAATTTATCCTATGACAAGATGGGACGGACTAACCTATCAATTTGGCAAGTTAATAAATCTCCAATTCAAGATGGACCTACCTACGAGTCTATCAAAAAAAAATTAAAAATTTAAAGTTTGGATTATAATTTAAATTGATTAAGTTGAAATTTTTAAATTTGAATTGTAATTTTTAAACTTGAATTGTAATTTAGACAGATCAAACCCATTAATTTATTGAGTTTTCTATTTTAATTTAAAATTTTAAAATAATAAATAAACTTTCTCAATCCACGGGCCAATCTGAACCTGCTGCGGGCCAATCCACGTGGGTCGCGAGCCTAGGCAGATCAATTCATCTAAATTCATTTTAAAATGAGTTAGATAAAATTTTAACTCAACCTGCCTAAATTACTTGGCAAAGAGGACCAACCCAATAGGCTTAATCCAAATTGATGACTATAATAGTAAGTAGGAGTGAATATTTGGTTAAAAAAATTGACCAAATCAATTAAATTAAAAAATCAAAATCGAATTAATCAATTTTTTTAATAAATCAAATCTATCAAACTTTAGTATTAAAATCATACAAATCAAATCGATATAAAAATTAATTAATTAAATTTTTTATCAATTGACTAATAACATCTTCAGTTGATTAATATTGGACAGTTGAATTTATTCGATGTCGAGTGCTTACAATATAATAGTTGATTGATACCAATTCAAGTTAGATTTAATCAAATTTGAAGTTTTAAAATTAAGATTGAATCAGCTAAATTGAAACAATCAAGATTTAAAAAAAAATTAAATTTTTTAATTTGATCGATTATTTTAATTCAATCGAGATGTTACTCACCCCTGGAGTAAGACATTGATCCAATAGTAAACGCAACTTTATGTAAACCATGAAGGGGAGAGAAGTTTGATCTCACATATTGAACTATGGCACTTGACTATACTCCAATACATGTATTATTATTGAGCTATACGATCTACTATCATTGAATTGTGCACCCCAATACATGTATTAATATTGAGCTATACGATCTACTATCATTGAATTGTGGCACCTACCTAATCTATTAATGTACAATACAGCTATATTCTGACTTATGACACCCCAATCGAAGATGAAATATAAATACAAATAAATAATCGAGTAAAAAAATAAAATGAAATTAGCAAAAAATCACACAAAGAATAGCCTAGTTATAAATACTTAAGCACTCAAAAGGCATCATTATCTATTTTTGATTCTCAGTTCATTGATCAATGACGATGTAAATACCAAAAGTAGACACAGAGACGACTAATTAGGTTTTCAAATTTGCAAGAAGAACCACTCGAAGCAAATCACCATCCTTGCTACTCATCCCTGAATGTTTCAAAATTGTTTATACAATTTTCCAAGTACTTCAGTATGATCTCTTTTCTCCAATCTTCTATGTGTGGAAAATCACAATGATCTCCATACCTATCATAATACTATCACAAGAAAAGAAAACAAAATCAAGAAAATTGTATCATGATTGAAGAACACAAGAAGAGCATTACTGATAATCAAACTAATGCTTATCTTGTAACTTTTGATCCCTATCTGGTTTTTAGTTTCACCTATGAGTTGTTTGAAACTTGTAAGGAAGTCATTACCTCCAATATTTCAGCAACTACTTGTATGATATTTTTTGGTTCCTCAAGCTCTTGATGGCGCTCGACTTCTTCGATTGCCTTCATCATCTCATCTGCCGACGGCAGCTTCCTCTTCCCAGAGAGCACCTGAGCTATCCATCTCGCTTGTGACTCAAAAAATCGAAAGATGACAAACTGCAGCATTGATTAGTTAATATACATCTGTAAATGGCACAGATACAGTATCATAGAACATCAACTTCAAAACACAAAATGATCTTTTGATGGATTAACTTTGGAGCAAAAATGTCACCTTGTTTGGAATCCCAACAAAAGAAAGGGACGGCGCAAGGGAGGGAGGAAATGTGTGTTCATACAAAGGTCCAATTCTGTTCTCATCCACATTGATGACTCCTTTGGTGTCCAGGAATGGGAATGAATATGAATACCTGCAATCAAAAGAGAGTTAGGCAACAATTCTTATGGAATTCAAAATCAAGTGTCGATCTTAATTACCCAGTACAGTAGAGAATAGTATCGGTGACTACACTTGAACCATCAGCAAATATAACAGTTCCATCTTCACAAAGCAACTCAATCTGCAACATACGTACTGCAGTCATTCACAAATCTGAAACAAAATCACAGCTGATATGATTCATACCATTACTGTTGAAGGAAAAATATATTATCCTTAACCTCCTACTCAATTTGGTCTGATTTCTTTCAGATTTCACTTAAAATAATATCATCTTTGTATTTTTCCAGTTGTACTAATTATCATTATCTTCATGTTATCAATCAAAGACAACAATATCTCCTGAACTCCTACAATTACCTCTTGGTGCCAGAGCAGATGTGCATACTTGGCCACAGGCTTCACTAATTGCGGAGGGATTTCGACATGTTTAGTACTTATATGGACTTCTTTGGCTACATGAACAAGCTCCATAGCAATCTCTGGTCCACTGATTGAGCCACCAACTACCACCACCACCTGCAAAAATTCACAAACAAGGAATGAATTCAATTTCAGAGAGGAAATGAGTTAAAGAAAGGAGATTATTCTTAATCCTCTGCTGTTATAACTATCTCTGCAATAGATCAAAGAACCACCTCATCTTGGAATGGATCTGGGATTCTATAGACATGGCAGTGAAGCTGCTTCCTCTTCCACTCCTCCATTCCTGAGCACGGAAGAGAAGGCAATAGAGTGGCGAAATCACCTAAAGAACTTAGTGAATGTTTTACCCCTGATTTTTGGAAGCCTGGGCAGGGAGAAATGGCCGGTGGCAACGACAACCGCATCAAAGATCTCTTCCACGAACTCACCATCGTCAGTTCTCCTGTCCCTTGATCTCACATTCCATTTACCAGTTGCTGCCGCCATGCCGACGTGAACTACTTCCGTGTTGAACTTGATGAGCTCGGTTAACTCGAAACACCGGGCGAAGTCTTTGAGGTAGAGGAAGAACTCGCGGTGGCCGGGGAAATTCCTGGTGTCTCTTCCTTCGACGGGAGTGAACATGAAGTCGGTGAACTCCATGGAGGCTCTGGGCGCGTTGAGGCGCAGGGAAGCGTAGACGCTGCTGTGAACTGTGGCGGCGCCGGCGCAGGCATCTTGGTAGAGCCACTGGCCACCGAGGTCGTGGTTCTGCTCCAACACGACGACGGAGTGGCCTTCCCTGAGAAGCTCACGGGCGGAGACGAGGCCGGAGGGCCCAGCGCCGATGACGCAGACGTGCTTAGACCACTGCAATGTGTCGAAAGCCATGGACATCGATTGTCGGCTCTGGTGAGGGAGCAGGCTTGCTTTAATTTGCCGCATGCATGTGGTGGATGGATCATGGGCCCTGATTTCCACCTTATTTATAAAATTTTTCCTTCTGGAAAGGTTCAAAATTTTTAAATACATGGAGAGAAAGAAAGAATTGACAAAACCACATGTTCCTGTTGAGATCTGTTTCCGGACGCGTCGTCGGACCAGTCAACA
>JBBMKF010174176.1:0-18350 GCA_037834155.1 Curcuma caesia
AAGGGCCATACACAATTAACTTCTACTTTTCCTACCTTTCTATTTTGCCCCACAATGGACATTGGAGGGGTGCCCTAATAAAGAGGGTTATCCCAATGTCTCATTCTTTACTCTTTTTTTTCTTCTTTTCAATGGGGACTTCAACTACTCATGAGAATTACAAAGATCAATTGATTGCTAAGAAGACATATTTGAAGTGTGTTTAATTTTTTTGATAAACTTATAGTTTAATCTCTCGCGAGCTCCATAAGAGAAAACTTCCCTTTATGTGGTGCAGTGGTAAAATACTTAAGGATATACGAGATTAGTTGGGCGAAGCCTAAGAAGTAAATTTACCTCAACCTTCCTATTTAGATGGAAAAAGTTAAAGACATTTGTGCTTAGGGTTTGCAGATTTATGGGAATTGTTGGTCCACTTTGCTTGCCATAATAACTATGATCTTGAAGCTTAAGCACAGAAACAAGCCAAATTATTCACGATCCATAAATACATTAGACAAAGGTTGTCACACTGGCCATTAATCTTATGGGGGACCAAGATTTCTTTTCCATCACCATAATGCATCAAAATGAAGATTTATGAACTTTACCATAAAACATTACTACAAGAGTCAGAAGGAGAAGAGCCATGTACCTTAATTTCTACCAGCAAAGGCAAGCTCGAATTGACTTGAACGTCGGAGGAGTCCAAACCAATTTATGTTCCAGTTCTGTGCCAGCTCTGGACAAAATTCAGTTCATTGAGTGTGATCATCACACTTCACACAGGCAATTATGCACTTTCTTCCATTACCAGTCCGCCATTGTTGGTAATGTGAAAAGCTTCAGTAAAAAGAGAGCTAAGAGGATGATCAGTAGGAGGATTAATGGGAAGCTAACCACCATTTCCATTGGGTTATTTATGTCAGTGCCATTTCTGCATGCTGACCCTCTTGCGCTGCTCTTCTCTCTCTCCCTCTCGCAGCAATAAAGGCCAATCCACATCGAGGCCTTTTGGTGTAGCATGCTAAAGCTTGAGCAAGCCATGAGATGAGATGGACAGCTCGACGGAATGAGAGCTTGAGCGTTTGGCAGACTGCAGGTTGAGTCTCTCTCAGGCGCGCGCGATGGGCCGGTCGCCGTGCTGCGAGAAGGTGGGGCTGAAGAAGGGGCCGTGGACGCCGGAGGAGGACCAGAAGCTGCTGGCCTACATCGACAAGCATGGACATGGAAGCTGGAGGGCTCTGCCGGCGAAAGCCGGTGAGCTGAATTTTACTAGTTTGGCTGCAAAAATGTGAACTGTGTGACTCTTTGCCATTTTTGCAGGACTCCAGAGGTGCGGGAAGAGTTGCAGGTTGAGGTGGACCAACTACCTGAGACCGGACATCAAGAGGGGGGAATTCAGCTTGCAGGAGGAGCAGACCATCATCCAACTCCATGCTTTGCTCGGCAACAGGTCCGCTCTGTTTCTTGTTAGTTAACAAATTCGCCTGCCTTCTTCGATTTTCTGGATAGAGATCGACAAAATGGAAAGGCATTAAAGCAGAAGATGATTTTGTTGAAGAATTCTCTCATTGATCTTCTCCTGCTCTGTTCCAGATGGTCTGCAATTGCCACCCATCTGCCCAAGAGAACAGACAATGAGATTAAGAACTACTGGAATACTCACCTCAAGAAGCGGCTGGCAAAGATGGGCATCGACCCCTGCACGCACAAGGCCAAAAGTGACGCCCTCAGCTCCGCCGACGGCGACTCCCGAAGCTCCACCAACCTCAGCCACATGGCACAGTGGGAGAGCGCGCGCCTTGAGGCCGAGGCGCGCCTTGTGAGGGAGTCCAAGCTCCGCGCAGTTTCCAACCCCTCCGCCATTCTTCAGCACCAAATGGGCACGGCGTCGCCCTCCGCAGCCAAGCCCAGCCTCGACGTGATCCGAGCGTGGCTGGTGAAGCAGCCCGCGGAGCAAGGCGAGAGGTCAGACCTCGAGTCGCCCACCTCCACGTTGAACTTCACAGAAAGTCGGCTGCTGATGGCGGCCGCGGCTGGCAGAGTACTGGGCAATGCGACCGCCGGCAGCATCCAAGGAGGTGAGATCATGGAGCCAGAGATCGCAGATTGGAAGTGCATGTCGAAGGATAGGATCGACGGCTTTGCGGGCTTCTCTACGGAGCATTTCCTCGCCGGCAGCAGCGACGGAGAAGCACCCTGGCTTGCGGAGGCATGCGGATGGGGCCAATTCGGAGCCGGATTCACCGGAATGCTTCTAGGCGATAAGAATTCCGGTTGCTGTGGTGATTCTTACGCGAACAATGGCTGCGTTCCAGAGGAAGAAGAAGAGCCGGTGGATAAGGAAGAACTAGCGGAAGGAGGAGAGAACAAGAACTACTGGAACACCATTTTCAACTCGGTCAACTCTTCGTCGTCTTCCACCTCCCCGCCAGTGTTCTACAACTGAACTCAAAATCTTTGACTGCGATTAAGTTCCTGCTTGATTCAAGAACTTCACTGCAGTGCTTCCCTCCAACTGAGTCTACAGGAAACAGAAAAGAATAATAATAATAATAATAATAATAATAATAATAATAATAATAATATATAAAATTAGGTGCTCGAATGGTTCTAGATTCTGATTTCTGTTCTGTTTTTGTTCAGATTTATAACAGTTTGAAGCTAGCTAATGTATCACTTTGCTCATACTTTCATGTATCATGCTATCGATTAAGAAATTCAATGTTAAAGAGAAATAGTCGAGATTCAGACTAAGCAAACCTCAAAGAGCTTAATAAGCATATAAGAACAATTTCAATTCTCTCAGCTTCATCAAAGTTCTATGAATTTTCAAAACTTCAAAGATTGAAACAAAGCATGTTCCTCGGCTGCAAGGCTTTCTGTGCCTATCAGTCACTCTAGTACTCCTTAAATTATAGCTGTAACACAGTTTGGCCATGACAGTAATTAATTGATGCTACAGTGTTCATAACCTAAGGTGATATAAGAGGGAGTAGTCCCACAGAGATGAGTGTAGTGTACTAGGGACATGAAGAGAGACAAAACCCACATGGTCATAACTGTCTCTGTTTACATAAAAAGAGAGAGGAGAAAGAAACAACTTTTAAGTGAAGGGCTTTTTCCCTGTAAAAGTTGTCTGATCCAATGAGCTCAAAAGCATTAGAAACAAGCGATAACTGCTAAATTTAGCATAAGTATTTGGATTTTTGATAAACAAACAGGAGTAACTTTAATAGATATACACATATACTTTTTAACTTCACAACAAACCTGATACATGTTCTTAATATTTTTAACTTCACTATACCTTTTGCATCATCCACTTTCCATATGTTGATAGAGGATGGGCATGGTCCACTCTGAGCCAGCAGTGCAATCTTCAAACTGAAGTTATTCAAAGAAGTTACAACTTCTTTTCTGGTAGAGCTTCTCACTGCAGTTGTAGTTGAAACATTCATGAAAGGAAATATCAAAAGAGGAGCTATAGACAAAGTGCAAATTGCTAAACATCTACTTTGATTCAGTAAGGTGCAAATATTCAAAGTTTTTTTGAAACACAAATGAAAGAAGAAAACTTTACACTAAAAGAGCAAGAAACATGAAGCTGCATGCAATCCTCAATCTCAGCACAATTATATTAATTTGCATCAATTGCGGTTGTTGGGAAAAATTATCCTTCATCTCAGACCAGGATTAACATTTCTTTTCACTCAAACTGTCAAACAGTTTCAGAACAGGAGCAACTCAAAAAGCATTTATGACAATATTGCATCTAGGTTGTTTATTGCAAGGTAGATCTGAGTAATGTACTGATTTCCCTAGGCAGTATATTTCTTTCCCTAGAATAGACTATGAATGTTACAACAATAACCGCTCATGATATCATAAACACTGACTGTGTTCTGCAATAGATCATGTAGATGATAGTCAAGAGTATGTGGTCCACCAGTGAGCCAATCAACCTCAGTAAAATGTAATAAGTTTCTTTCTTCTTTTTCTTTTGCTTTGCTAAGTTCAGTTCAACAGTCAAACCAAATCAATCATCCAAGCAACCAGAAAAATTGTTATAAGTCACTTTCGGCTCATTTAAGACTGTTGCTGTTAACACAACAAAATTAAAGGCTAGTTGAATCATGGATGGTTTTACCATATGTGTGAACCATAAGGAAGATTTTAGCATAACACAGTTGCTGAATTATGCTAGCTCCCTTGGAAATGCTTTGCATTTAACTAGACAAACTTCTACAAGTAAAGGGAAAATGGTGAAAGGAGAACAGGATGATAATGAGTAGAATTCTAGATTATCCATCCCCAGCTTGAAGAACAGAACTTATTGCAGTGTATGCTAATCGTAGTACTTAGGTGTTTGATGGATAAACTTTCAAAGTCATCATCTTTTTGAGGAGCAACAATCTTAAGCAACCTTATTCTCATAAAGAGAAGAAAACAGTCTCAAACAAAAAGATTTCAAAGAAGACTGCGCTTACTTAACAACTTCCAATTTGCATAAGAAACAACCTTTAAAAGATTTAACAAGTCTAGCCACGTAAAAATTATTTCTTGCAACACGACTTGAAGGATCAGAGTACAGGTTTGCCAAATGCTGCAATCTTCATATATATAAGACTGGACAAGATCGAACCTTCTCCATTGCGGAACTTGTGAACCTACTGTTCATTGAATTCACTCTGGGAGAAATGGCGAATGCTCTCAAAATTTTGAATTTTGGGGGATAACAATCCCTTCGATTGCATACCCCACAGAAGTTCATACCTTGGCAACATTCTAGCCTCCAGGCTAAACAGCAGCAGCCATGGGTTTGACGAAAAAAAATCCAGTTTTTTCCGTATCTGCTAATTTTCCAGGTGCATCCAGTTTCTTACGTATGTGCTCATCTGTCAGATGCAGAAGGAGGGCATCTTCGGATCCTGGTGAACAGTAGACGGATATCAAGTCCATAGTTCCTGATAATATGCAGCTTTCTCAGAAGATCTTTCTCAGGCAACATGGAGGACAGATGTAGGGCATCAAGGTATCCTTCCGAGGAAGCGCGCACACGCTGCTCATCCTCGGCGATGCGGAACACAGTCCATCTTCGCCGGAACGAGCCTAAGAAATATTAGGGCACTGTAGACGAGATTAGGGTTTAACTCACAGGGTTGTTTTGGTTTAACAGGACCAAACCGCTTTCCATTGAAATTAATCCGGCTTTATTGAATTTTTTGTTTAAATTTAGAACCGGTCGATCGGTTCAGTTCGAACTGAACCGACTCCGGCCGAACTGGACAACCCTTTTATAGTATCTCGCCGGCGAAAGCGCAGGTGGGGCTAGACGATGCGAAACGGGCGGATCCGGTGGCGTAGAGCATCCTCCGCTCCAAGATCTACCAGCACGACTACTGAAAGGAGCAGCGCTACGGCCTCACCGAGGTCATGGAGCTCGACTACCTTGGCGGCAATGTGGCACCTACGGCGGCAACAACAAGCCCGCCCTGCCTCCGTGTGTCTCATCTTGAAGATGCTTCAGATGCACACAGATCGTCGTCGAGTGAGTTCATCAAGAATGTCGTGTACAACTAAATCGACTCTCTTAAATTCCCTGATTGTTTCGGTTGTTTGCGTCGCTAGATTCGATCCTTGGTTGATTTATTTGGTTGGTGTGTTCGAGCTTTTAGGGCTCTATACATGCGGTTCAGAGGCTCAGTGACTGACTTGTGTCGCTAATTGGAGCTCCCCCTATAACGATTATACGGAACCAGAATGAAGTTGCCTGATGGAAGAACTTTTAGCTGAAAGCTTAAAACAGGTAAGCTTCATTCTTGTGCTAATTTGATTGCTTTAAAAGAATTCGTATTTTAAGCAATCAAATGAGTTAGATGGTGCTTATATTGCTGTTAGCTGATGACTGGTTTCAGGGAGACGAAATCATTGATGAGCTCCCCACAGAAGGTTACTCGTCTGACATTGCCCTCCTTCGTGTCTAGGAAAGGTAATTTAACTAGATTTTGCAATGTTATTATTTGCTATTAGTTTGGTAGCAAAAGGAGAAAAAAAGGGGGGGAAAACTTATCTAACATGTTTAGATCACCAAATCCGTTTGATTAATTGATTATGTAATGGAGGATTCACATCCATAAACAAATTATCCTGGATACCATGGATCGTATAAAGAACTTCTGTCATGAAACAGAAGAATTGACTTGTCTATAGACAAGAACAGGGAAGAAAACTCTTTCTGCAGTCATTTGTCTCCCTGTGTATTTAGGATACCTATTGTTGTTCTTTTTTAAAAATAAAAGAAAAAGACTGACTCTAATCAGAATGGCAAAGGATCGTAGGGGAAACATTAATCATGAGTTTTTTTATTTTACTTGTTGGTGTGGAAATCTTTTAGTAGTTTGTAGACTATATTTGTTAGGCATATTGGTATCTTAGATGAGTAAGCCGTCAGAACCATGGTCTTACTTTAATAGTTAAGTGATACACTGCATCTTTAACATTCAAAATGCAGTTTACTTCGGTCTCTACTTCCCACTTGCTAAATCCAATGAGTGGATAAAGAGACTTTGCTAAAATTTCTTCTTTTCTGCAAAGATTTTTTTTTTTGTGAAATCAATTACAAAGCTCTTAGATAGTTATTCAACTAGATAACAAGACAAGAAAGTGGTGGTCAGGGAATTTTTCATGTAAAACTAGTCTATTGGAATTAAGGGAATAGTGTAACTTCCTTATTCATTTGTACTTATTTCATATAAGATTTTCCCTACAGGATTTCCTATTGTGCCTTCTATAACTCTAACAATAAACTACTACTACTACCAGTTTTGTTACTTGTGCTTGAGTATGAATATCTGACACGGGTGTAATTCTAAGTGTTTGACATAACTATGTCTAAACAATTTTATACATGATGAATAGGTGACAAGTTCAAGTATCAAACTGCTAGTTGATCTCTCAAAAAAGTGTATTTATGTTGCAATTACTGGTGCGGAGGTAGGAGTTGTAGTGTGTATATTATTACAACGTAGTGACTTAAACATTTAGTGTTGGTCATATTTTTCCTAAATAAGTTGTTATAACTTGATTATTTTGTCTCACATGATAGAATGGGTATCCCAAACAAGTAATTTAGCATGGAATTCATAAAATACTCGACTTTTATTCTTTAAATACAACATAACAGTAATTTAGCAGCCACCCATAAATTAAATAAGTAAATAAACAATTTTTATAGCCTGTTAGTTTTGGCCAGTAGGAAGGCAGTGAGGGAGGTGACTGCAGGGATGAGTATGTCATCAGAAACTGATGCACCTCCAGGGATGAAGCTTTTTGCAAAGAGGGCAGTAATTGGGGCCCCAAACAAGAAGGCAATGATGTTGAGGGCTTCCTTTCCCACTATGAAACTGTCAAACGTGATGATCTCCTTGACAATTTTGCTGAACTCTTCCTTTTCCAATTTCGTCCCTTTACAGATATCCTGCAGCCCATCATTTTACATATTACTCATAATAAATCATATTCATTTTTTAAATTTTTTATAAATTCACAAGAAATTAGAAGTAAACAATAAACTCACATTATATTTTTTTTTTAGGTCTTCTCTTTTAGGCAATTTGATCTGTATTGCCCCTTTCTTCTCATTAAGCTCTCTGTCGTCGACATTAATTTTAAATATTCAGGGAAAAAAACAAAAATATGAGTGAATTAGATAAGTAATAATGGAGAAGGTTACCCTATGATCTCATAAATAGTATGAATAAAATTGTCTTCACTGGCATCTTTGATGAAAATTACATGATACTTGTCAACTATAGGTGCTAGTGATTCCTTTGAAAGAGTTTTATTTCCTGTTCCATCTCATACAAATCAAATTAATCAGAGAAAAAAAATCAAATAGATAGTCAAGTAGTAATAAGAATGATAATTAGCATGTCATGTAATTAATATATAAGCATATGAAATCTAATCTCTTTTATTGGTCAAAATATGAAATCGAATCTTAAGTATGCACTACTACCTACCTTTCTTGCCATTGTTGGCCATTTCTCGAGCTCTTGATATTTTTCAAGTCTGTGTTTCTCCTTCCTTTATTAATTAATTTCTTGATGCGAATTGATGTGCCATAACTTGCAACTATATACATATATAGAAGATGAAGCAGGTGAAGGGCACGCAAGCTCATTCTTTGGTCGAGGTAGTGACCATGGCATTGCTTTTGGAGGAAGCAAAGTTTAGAATTAACCCATTAGAGAGAGAAAGAGCAAGCAAAGGTTTAAGCTCTTAGCTTAGTGCATGCATCTTGCATGGCTTTGAGCGATTACTGAAGCAAGCACAAATTCTCTAATGGCCTTCAAGGAAGTCTATGAGATTATTACAGACTAACTGATACTGAATTTTTGCTGCATCACACAGATAGATTTTATATTTTATAAATATCGTTTTATAAATGAATAGGAAGAAAGGCATAACTCAACCATTCCATCCACTTTGTCACAATCCTCATTCAATGTCGTCATCTTTTTCAGAGTTTTACCCGGACATGCCAATAAGTCAGTCACCCATAATTTCTCAACTCTTCTTATTTTTTTCTTTTCAGCTTCTCTCGTATAATTTTATTTAGTGTTTCTTTTAGTCTTTACTTGGATCTTTTTTCTTTCTTTTCTTGGTGAAAGAAGATGAACATCTTCCTAATACTTCATTCTATAACTTAGATCTCCTCTTCCAGTACAAGGATTGTTCGGGTGTTAGGTGGTTAATCTCAATAAATAAGTGTGAAACTACAGCCTATAAACTATGACCATTATAAGCATCTACATCACAGTCACAAAAGAACAAATTGCATAATAGCATTGGCTGCATGAATAAGATTTGATCATTAAGCTATATAATAAAAGACATTACATTTAGTAGTCTGGTTGGACTTTCAAGCGGATGAGTTGAATATGGAAGGAAGCATGATGTATATATGATAAGCAAAGACAGCACAAGCACTATGATATATGTACAGATTTTATTACACTAGTCTACGTTTCTAATTCCCTTGGCAGGTCATACTTCTGCTGTTAGATGCCTGGAAGAGGCAGAATTTTTGACCTAATTTTCAAAACCATGAATCCAATTGTTTCTATGTGGCAAACACTTCATTCTTTTGGACCTGAAACTATGTTCATGTCTTCCTTGTATTGAGCTTGACATTTTTTACTTGTCATAAGATTAGTACCTTTGAGTTGGACTCATCGACAATAGCAATAATTCCTCTTGGGAACCATTAGTCGAATTCTTAATCATGGCTTTCTTCACAATATTACATAGCACAATCACTATAAGAAAATATGATTTCATAGACTAAAAATTCCATTTCTAAAAGTCATTTTTTCATCTTTAAATAATATTTGAGATAGAATATTTTATCTAAAAAATTCGTTAGTGAAAGACCCGTGACTAATTTTGAAATGAACGCTCTAATTTTAGAAATTGATTAAAAATTTATTTATAAATCTATTTTTAATTTAATCAAATGAAATTAATTTTAAATATAAATTTTATTTCTAATTTTATTTTGAATCTATCCTTACTATCTCAAATTACATATTAAATATAATTTTAATTTATTTACTATTCTATTTATAAATCTATATATAATTTTATTTTTAAATTTATTATTAAATTTTATTATATTCTATTTCTATATTTCTCATCTATATATTGCTTTACAAGAAATAATCACACATATCAAATAAATCAAAAATATTTAAAAAATTAATTTCTAAATCCAAAATACCATTAAGATAAATAAATATTTATATCATTCAAGTAAATTTAATTATTAATCAAACTAAATTATAAATTTTAAATCTCACCACAAATAATTTAATTTTTGGATTGTTTATCACGCTTACAGGGATCATTTCCTTTTAGATATAAATGATTTGTATATTTCATCTTTTGAATTGTTTTACAAGACATCTTCTTAAGATTTTTTTTCTCTTTGTTTATCTTCCTTCATAAATTTTTCTTCTCCATCCTCTTACTAGTAGCACACATGTCTTGAATTTATTAGTCGAGATAATTTATTTGTCATTCGACTCATGAGATGAATTGCGCTTCTTTTGTACATATTAATTTCAGTATAAGGTAGAATTCACCTCCCACCTCAGCGTCTCGATATGGTCGGCTCTACGGCCTCACACGGTCAGTCTCACGATCATCTGTGAGGGTTAAATCGGGAAGTTGTAGTTAGTCACGACGAAGGAGGATATTGTTTCGGCTTTGTCGAGATTCGATCTTTGTTCACTTCAGCAATTCAGTTCTGTCGTAATCAACTTTTTTTTTCTGCATTAAGGTGGAATCCGTTACCTTAGCGGCCCTACACGGTCGGCCCCATGACCATCTGTGAGGAGGTAAATCGAGAAGCTGCAGTTGATCACGACGCAGGAGGGTATTATCTAGTTTCGTCAGGATTCGAACCCTTGTCCTCTTCTGCAACTCTGTTGCGTCGTAACCAACTTAGCTATACCTCGGGGGCTTGTCGTCACCAACTCAACTATGCCCCGGGGCTTCTCTTGTACATATTAACGAACTAACCAAAGTTGGTCGAGACAATCTAGCAAATCAAAATATAAAACGAGTAAGTCTTACAATATCAAAATTTAGTGATAAAATGAGATGCATTGCTGTTAAAATGCGTCACTTGGACGTGGATGCACAAGCAATAAGGCGGGATAAGGCAATCGACGATCGATGAATGCGAGTATCCAAATCTCGGAGCCGAGGTCTCAAATTGCTGCTAACTTTTTATCGCATAAATGTTTAACTTTTAAGTCTCTTTTTATCAAACAGTCGTGTGTACATTTTGCAGATATTTGGTTTGAAGCTATCTATTGCTATGACAATTTCATTTGCATGCACATATATAAACTAAACCCACACCTAATTGTAAGTTCGTTTTTTACCCTAACAACTTATAACTTTTAGGACTTAGATTAGTCAACAATAATGATTTATGTTGATTGATTTTTCAATCACAACTAAGTCAATTAACTTAACTTCAACAATTTTTTTTACATGTAAATCCTATTAGTTTTGGCCAAGAGGATGGCAGTTAAGGAAGTGACTGCAGGGACCAATATGTCATCGGGGATTAATGAGGCCCCCCCTCCAGGAATGAGCCTTGTTGCTACAACAGCACCAATTGGAGCCCCAAACATGAAGAACATGGTTTCGAGGGCTCGTTTTCTCCATGTAATTTTGTCAATTTTCAGGGTGTCCTTCGCAATCTTGTTAAATTCCTCCCTCGTCAACATCTTGCCTTCTTTGTGGGGTCCGCGGTGTTCCTGCAAACCATTAGAATTGAGTATTCAAGTTAAAAACTAAATCAAATTGAATTAATCAAAATTGAATGGAACTGAATTTTTTTAAATTAATTGTTAAATTAATTGAATCGATCAAATTTAAATAAAAATCAAATAAATTAAATCAATAAAATATCGATTAATTTGATTTTCGATCAAATTAATTAAAATAATTAAAAATTTATCAAATGGTTAAAGATTTATAAGTTTACTAATTTAAAATTTTAAAAATTATTTTTTTATTTAATTAATTCAGTTTATTTAATTTAATCATAATCAAAATTTTAAAATAATTGAACTAAAATTTTAAATTTGATATCAATTTTATTTTATTTAATTAAATTTTTTACTCATCTAGTAAAAGAGAGAGAGTAAATAGTATCATTTATATATTGAATTTCCATTAATATGTAATAAACTAATGCTTAATTATCATTGTCACCACGCACGCAAATAAGACTACTTTTTTGAAATTAACTTTAAATTATTCTAATTGACATTCTCTCTACATACACTTCAGCATATATAAGATCAACACTTCAGCATATATAAAGATCATGATGATTAGAATTTTTAATTATTTTGAAGACTATATTCTTTAAGTATAAATTCAAACAAACAAAATCTCACCTCATATTTGTTCTTCAACTCTTCTTTGCTTGGCAATCTGAATTGTATTGCTCCCTTCCTTTCATTAAGCTTTCTATCAATATTTAAAATCAGTGACTTCTACTTACCAAATCAAAAAATAGACAAAATGAAGAATTATCTTAAATTGAATTGATATTAGAGATCTAACTCTATGATCTCATGAATTGCATGATAGAAATCATGAGCACTGCCCACGGGCTTCACATATGTAGTATGATATTGGTCATTTATAAGATCTTCCAGTTCCTTCTCGAGAGCTGTAAAAGTTCAAAATTATTTAGATGAACAAGTGAATGAAAAATAGATGAAATTAACTTCGATATAAATGAGAAAAAAATCCTAAATTAAAAGTTTTATAGTAGAAAATTTTTATGTAATTGTGTTCTTCCCCCCACTAATCTAAATAATCCTAATTTGAATGAAGGGAAACAATAATCAATTATACCAAGAGGGATTCAATACTAACCATGTTGGTTGTTTGGTTCAAACAATAAAAAAAAAAGCTTCACATTCTTCACTAGTTCAGATCATCAAATTGTACCTGGAATTTTTTTTATAGGCACAAATTTCTTCTCCACTGAAAGCAGAAACTTGCGTGCATTTGTAGATTCTGGAATAGAAGTTCGAATATTCTTCGCCATTTTGCTCTTGATGATCATCAAACTCAGGCGATTAGATCGTTCCCATTTCTCATAAAGGAATTTTTCTTCTACTGAGACTGCATCTGTCGGCTTTGACGGTTCATCAGCTTGAAGGCAAAAATCCAAATCTAAACACCCCAAGGTGATGAGCACTTGCTCATGCCAATCAGAAAAGTTTGATCCGTTAAGTTCTGGAATGTTAGACAGCATGTATCCTGTGAGTGGAGCTGGAGTAAAAACTGCATAAACATGTAATAATTATGTTATTAGGGGCACATAATATTCAGGAAGCTGGTAATTAACTAACCATGGGATTACTTTACCTTTCCTTCCATTTCTGATCAAGCTCATTTCCTCTTTTGTTGACTTTCTTGATGAGCTTCTGCCCTATCCTTGCCAATATATATAGATAAAAAGAAGAAGAAATAAGTTCTTTGGGAGCAAAAATGGCAATGGCATTACTCTTTAATGAAGCAAGGTCAATTAGAGTGAACAAGCAAGAAGTTCTTACTCATAGAGGAAGGCATAGCTTCCTTTCCAACTTCATGAACAAGTCTCCTGCATAAGGGAAGAAGTCAAATCGAACTAAAACAAAGACAAGAGTCTTGAATAGATAGATATCAAACATAGCCCAAGTCAAGATGTTTGATTGCTAACAAGAAAGAACAAAAGAACAGCAAAGGTAGGCCAAAATTGACATTTATTTGGACTTGATAGTGTCTGTGGCAATAGGCAAGCAAAAATGTTCATATACCTGAAATACTAAATGGAGAGGTAAATTTAATCTTCAATGGAACAATGAACAACAAATCATAAGTTTATGATGACTAACCAAAACCTCTCATAAAATCCCCAGTTTTTTTATTGGAAAAAAAATGAACTAAGAGCAAGAAATGGTGTAGTGTTACTCCTTTTACAATCAACCTCACTCACAACCCAAAAACATAAGCCAAAGTAACCAACATTGTAGCCACCACAACCCCCAATCCCTTGCTCAACCCTTCGGCAGGGCTGCAATCATCGTTATTGCCACTGAAACACCCTGGATGGACATCCTTCGCGACACCTCCCTCAAGCACAAAGCTATTGTTCCCCCTCCCATTACTGAACAGCACACACCAAAAATATGGTGAGCCCCCATCTGTGCCACTCACTGCAGCTCCTACCGCGGTGTGGTTCCTACTATGGAGAATTTGTAAGCTCCGAGCATCGTCAACCAAAATGTTAAAGGCATCCTGGGGAGAGGCATAGGAGCTCTGGCAGGCAATGAGGCGGCCAGAGATTGGTGCAAGTGTTGCAACCTCAACACCGCAATTGGGGGCGAAGGTGTCGGCGAAGCTGGAGTTAGGTGGCCTCATCATTTCACCGACCTTGTTGCATTCACCATTGTAGCCCTTGATGTACTCCAAGGCAATGCAGCCAAGGCCCGCATTGTCAAAGAGTCTTGGGGAATTGGACGAGGTTCGGTTGCTGTTGATCACTGCCACCAGTTGATCTGCAGGATTGTCTACACAAAAGAAATAACTCTTAACGAAAATGTAAGTGAATAGGGAACAGAATTGATTTGAACCCCTTCAAAAGCAAAAACAAAGCCTGCATAAGAGTTCCAATTCTCTATACGAGAGAGGCATTCATATAATTTTACTACACAAAGTTCTAAAAGAGTCCGATCAAAATGAGATACCTAGGACTCTTCGTGCTGATCAAAATGAGATAACTTGGATCTTTCATGCATAGGTATACTAAAGTTACTTATTTGGTTTCCCAGAATCTCACTCTTCCAGATCCTTTCACAGGGTGAAGAACATAGAATAATCAAACATTAATTTTTTAATATCATTTTGTTCAAAGGAATCTCATAAGATTAAAAAAAAAAAATCAAAATGCCTACCAAATATTTTATCAAAATCTTCCTTTGAACTCACTCCACCGACAGAGAAGAGTGAGTCAAACGAGCAGGTAGAAAAGGGACATACAACAGTCCCTCCTCAGATAAAACAGATACTACATTGAAATCCTAGTGAAAGAAAAGGACACAAAAATGAACACTCATGATGAACAATGACCTCCATTCTCCAAGCCATCAGGTCCTTTCTATGAAAGAGTAAAAAATGTAATGGATTCGCAGCGACTTATTTACCATGATTCAACTCCGCTAAAAATGGAACCTTGGAAGATGGATCTACTGAAAACTTCAGAGCAAACCCACAGATCTCAAAAGACATGCATCTGTCTCGAGCAGATCTATAATGTAAAAGAAATCAAAGAAGTAAAAGACTTACTTGTACTATCAGTAGCTGAAGTGAGGGAGGAGGAGAGGAGAAGGAGGAGAAACGAAGGGAGAAAGTAGGAGGAGGAGATCTCCATTTTCCTCGAGCAGCTTTGAGTTTGAGCTCCCTGTTTTCTTCTATTCTGGCCCTCGCGGTGTTTATTATACCGATCGATGCGACATTCTAGAAAGGAGGAGAGAAGTTTCATTTCGCCCCTCATATTTTATCCATTTTACAAATATCATAGTGATTGGAAGTAAAATAATAAATTAATTTTAACAATATTTAAAAATTTTTAAAATTTCAAAGTAAGAAAATTTTCTAGAGTTAAATAGTTATTGATTCATTTTTAGCTATTTTTCCCTTCTAAATTTACTATTTTAAACTAAAATTATTCATCTATAATTAGAAAATCATATCAAAATAATGTATTGTTCCACGGAGTAACGTAAAAATCAGTTATAAAAATAAATAAGAGGATTAAAATGTAAATTTTAATAGGGACGAATGATTTAAAAGTCAACTAATTGAGGAATTAAAAATTAATGTGCTCCCGATGCATAATTGAGTTGGTTACACAATGAAACAGAGTTATTGAAGTGAGGAAAAATCGAATTTCAATAAAATTGAGGTAATATCCTCTTTCGTCTTGATTTACCTCCTCATAGATGTCGTAGGACCGATCATGTGGGGTCGTTGGGTAACAGATTTCACTTTTTTACTGTAAAAATAATGATTTATCTCTAAAATTTTAATTAGATAAAATTTAAACAATTATCAATATATATATTCTAATAAAAAAATGATAATCCCAGTAGCCACATCTCTGAGGGTGGTCGGCCCGGTCCCACATAAGTTTCCCACGGAAATTATCAATATATATATTCTAACACTTTTATTTAAGACGGTCTCAATGTATAATAATTTTCTTTAAAACTATTACACATATAATTCAATCAAAATTATATTAAAATATTTCGAACAAACTTACAACAATAATATTAAAGTAAATTTAGAACGATTTTAATTAAGTTAAAAATACTTTCAATTAAAATATTTTAATATAATATAACAATTTTAATTAAATAACAATAATTTTGATTTATTTTTTTAACAGTTCTAAGTAAAATTTGCTACACCTATTTCAAAATAAATTTATTCTTAAATGAAAAATAGGATGTAAAAAAATAATTATTGGATGGTAAAAAAAGTAAGGAGCGTTTTTCTTTTCAAAATCAAAATTGAACTAGATTATATATAAAATTTGTATTTTGCTAAAAAAAAGATGTGAATTGAAATCCCTTTTTTATGAGATTCGAATTAAGAATAACATAAATGTTAAAAAAAACTAAAATGAAATAAATTTTGTAGATGCCAAATTGCTCTTTTTTAAATTTATTATTTCGCTAATTGTTTGTTCCACCGACAAAGGAGGATGCATGACACCTTACCCAACTCGTGGCCAACTTTTTAGTGATTCATCAATTTTTCTTTTTCTATTTTGACAAAAAAAATAAAAAAGATTATAGTTGAATATTTAATAAATAATAATTTGTCAGATTTTTAAATGTGCTGTTGTAATATTCTGCTCCCTCTGAAATTACCTCATATGAAAATAGTTGTAAAATTAATTTAATTTTTTCCTTGACATATTTCCATTCTCTATTAATTATTTGACTGTCAAAGAAGAATACAATTTTTTTTTATAATTTAGGTATCTAAATACATTCTGCTCAATTAATTTTAGAAGTGAGGACGACCTTCCTTAATTTGCTCATTGGGTACATTCGGAAGTACGAGTGGTTCCTCGTCTAATAATCGACATCTCAAATTTTTCATTCTACTAAAAAGAAATATCCTACAATATATTATAATTAAGATTTGATTGAGTTAATTGTTAAATATCTTATTGCTATATATACTAGAGGGCATTGGAAAAAAAAAAGAGAGAGAGAAGGTGGATGACCCAATCTCATATGTCTTATAGTGCGTGCGTTGTAGCTGAAATTTAAATTGTAAATATTTGAGTAACTTAATTACTTTAAGGGGTGTTTGATTGGAGGTTATCGTTGATAATCATTATTATCTATCAAAGATTATCATTAATAATAACTTTTTTTAGTTCAGGTGATGATTGATTCTCAAGCAATACAGTATCATTGTTACATCTGGGTTATAACCATGGAATGTAATAACTTTGGTAGTCTAAGATTTTTTATAATTCCGAAAGGTAATAATTTTTTTTTTATGATTACTTTCTAATTTCAAAATTGAGTTAATTGAAATGTATCGTTATTGAAACCGAGTTAATTAATTTAATAAATTTTAATTTAAATAGGTATAATTTTGAAAGTTTAAATTTTAAAAATAAATTATTAATATATATAAATTTATTTTAAAAATAAAATTAATAAATTATATTATTAATTTAATAAAATATTTTATTAAAAATATATAAATTTATTTTAAATTTAAAAATATAAATAAATTATATATATTTTAATATATTATCATCATTAATATTAATATTATTAATTTTATTTTATTTATTTTAAAAATAAATTAAATCAAGATAATATAATAAATATTAAATTGATTATGTTTTATTCCTTTTAAATAAGTCTTCAAGCAAATAATGTTAGATTATATTTTATAGTTAATAATCTTAATTATATGATTTTTTAATAATTATATAATTAAAATTATGTATGATTGCTTATCGTTTACTAAACCTTAAAATCCTAAACACATGCACCATTGTCAAGGGGGCATTAAAGAAGAATACTTGATAGTTCAATTAGAGGACAAATGAATATTTAACACGGTCATTAAATGGTGAGATTAATTTAAACATAAATGTGGGGAGTAGTTAAAACTGATCCAAAGATTGCATGTGAGAAATTAAAAAGGAAAAAAAAGATAGTCCACTTTGTCTTTATATTATATTATATTATTTTATAGGAGTGGAGAAAACTACATTTCTCCTTAATGATTTTGAGAACCCAACGAATCTTTTGACTAGGATGTATCAACAGATGATTATACAAAAAAGCTCAAATTAAAATATAATTTTTAATCTGATCCTTTTGAGTTGACCAGGTAATCAAACCCTTCGGCCGGATCTTGATCCGGCCCAACAAATGGCCCACTTTTCTCCTAAATCAAATTTCTTTTGAATAAAAAATAAAGTATGGATATTTTGATTTTAATAATTTTTTTTCTGTGACATTAAATTGATTTTTTTTCCTTTGGATTTTTTTTATGTAAAATGTTAATATTTGTTTTAAATTAATTTATAAAACTACTGGTTTGGCCTAGTGTCTCTGTGTTGATAATACATAAAAATTACAGGGGAAAACTGTAAATCCGTCTATATATATATGTCCGCTGCGGACAGTTAGGGTTTAGTCTCGCCGATTGTTCGTCGCTTGTCTTCGTCATGAGCCGATCAG
>JBBMKF010174284.1:0-18348 GCA_037834155.1 Curcuma caesia
CCTCACTCGATTGCAAGCTTGGCTAGCCGTGAGCTCGGCTAGCTATAAGCTCATCTGTTTGCAAGATCATCCCTGGCCATGAGCTCGGCTTGCTCGAACCTAATTAAGTTGTGGGTAGCTGAGCCACGTACATCCATGTGTGGATGCATGTGCATTCTTGGCCAGTGTTTAGACACGCTTTATGGCTTCTATTTTTTGTGATATTCATTTAGTTTACTAAAAATATTTGTTTGTACACCTTATACTTAATTGTTGACTTTGTAATATTGTTTGTGCAGATTTTTATTTTGATTGGACTATAAAGTAATTGGAAAAATACTTATCTTTGTTCACCTGCTTTAGGTATTTACAATCATAGTTATTTATTGATAGTGAATGTTATTTAGCTATAACAATGGTTACTTTAATATGAGTTATTAGTATTTCAATTTAGTAGGAATTAATTATGTTTCCATTATTGATGAGGTTTGTACTAGCTTTTATTTATAGTAGATCAAAGTTAATATTTTAATATTTATAAATTTAGAAATAGAAAAAATATAGAAAGAAAGAAGTTGAATGTATAAAAGGAACTTACCTAAATGTAGGAGTTTAATTGATGAGTTTATTATTGAGTTGGAATAATTTTTAGATTTCGCTTATCTTAAATTTTTACAGTGTCACAATGATAAATTTTTACAGTGTGATAAAGTTTAACAACATCTTTGTAGATTTGATTTACCCCTAATTATTATAATTCGATATGTCATAGTGAACCGTTCATTTCTGATTAGGATTATGGACAAAACATACAAGTCTCAGTTAGCGGGCATCAGAGTTATTATGACCAATTAAATTCATATCATAGGATGGTAATTGATATAGTGGGTCAGAATTTCATTGCAAAATTGAGTGGTGCAAGTTCTAATTTTCTTCCAAGAGTTAAACAAATATTTACTACCTATACATCATCGTTAGAGGAGATAGAAGTACCAAGTATTGATGAAAATGTGAATAATTAACCATATCTTCAATTTCAAGAATTGTTAAGTGTTGCAGATGAACCAGTATGGCTGGGTTGTGACAATTACACTAAACTATCTCTCACAGCAAGACTATTGAATGTCAAGGCAGAGCATAATGTGTCTGAAGATTATTTTAATGATTTTATTCAAGTTATTGGAGAGGCATTGCCGTGTGATTACATAATACCCAATGATTTTTATAATATAAAAAAACTTGTGAAAGGTTTAGATCTTCTGATGGAAAGAATTGATGTTTGTAGAGCTGGTTGTATGCTATATTAGAGAGATAATAAAAATGCAGATGTTTATAAATTTTGTAATCAAGCTGGGTACATGAGTACTAGAAGAGTCAACAACAATGAAAAGCATATACTTAGTTGTTTTATTTACCTTTAACTTCTACGCTACAAAGACCTTATGCATCAAAGACCACTGCTCAACACATGACTTGACATACAACTTATGAAATAGAAGAGGGACTAATGTGTCATCTATCAGATGTAGAGGTGTGAAAATTTTTTGATAGATATCCTGAATTTGTGAAGAAGACTCAGAATATTAGGTTAGGTCTTTGTGCTGATGGATTTGCTCCATTTGGTAAATCAGGAAGAAATTATTCTTGTTAGTCAATTATTTTAATTCTGTATAATCTTCCACCTTGAATGTGCATGAAAACTCCACATGTGTTTTTAAGTTGTGCCTAATCCGTAAAATCTGAAGAAGTTAATAGATGTTTATATGCAACCACTGATTACAGAGCTGAAACAACTATGGGATGAAAGTTTTCATACATATGATGTGCATACTAATTAAATATTTATAATGAAGGCTTATCTTTTTTGGATCATAAATGACTTTCTGGCTTATAACATATTATCAGGATGGAGTACCGCTGAGATTTTAGATTGTCCAATATATATGGAGAGATCAAAATCAATCAGATTGAAACATGAAAAGAAACCAAGTTATTTTGATTATCATAGATAATTTTTACCATCAAATCATAATTTCAAAAGGAATAAAGAAGAATTTACTAAAAATAAAATTGAAAGAACACCCCCGTCATTGAGATTAATAGGTCAATAGATTTGATACAGAGTACTTAACTTTCTATCTGTTGTTGAAGATCCACATGGTATAATTTATGAATATGGAAATACATATAAATGGAATAAATAAAGTATATTATGGGATTTACCTTATTGGAAGAGTCATTTGATTCATCATAATCTCGATGTAATGTATATTGAGAAGAATATTTTTTATAATCTAATAAATACAATGATGGATATCGTCAAAAAAATTAAAAAATAATCTGAATGCAAGAAAATGTATGTGACTTCTTTATAAAAGACCCTTGATAAGAGTTATCAAATGGGCCAACCCATGGTTGGGTGAGCCAACCCACCAAAACCCGTCATATGATGGGGTCGGGCAGGGCGACCCACCAACTTGGTGAGTTGAAAAATCTCCAACCCAACCCAAGACCGGTTGTGAGTTAGACGGGCCAACACACGGGCCTGTCAAAAAATAAAAAATATTAAAAATATTAAAAATTTTAAATATAGATTATAGTTTTAAATGGTTAAGTTGAAATTTTTAAGCTTGAATTATGATTTAGACAGATGAAGCTCATAAGTCATTGAATTTTCTATTTTAATTTTAAATTTTAAAGAAAAAATAAGTTTTCTCAACCCGTGGGCCAACCCAAGCCCGCCAAGGGCCAATCCATGTGGGTCACGGGCTTAGGCAGGTCGGCCCATCTAAACCCACCTTAAAATGGATTGATAAAATAACAATCCAATCTACTTAAATTGTTTAACAAGGTGGATCAACCTGACAAACCCAATCCAAATTAACTACTCTACTTTTTCATAATCTCCATATATATCTTGTCCTTTCACACTTATAAATATTTAAGTACATGCTCCACGAACAGGGCAGACTTTAGGTATAGGCCATTAAGGCCTATGCCTAGGGCCCCCAATAAAATTGGGGCCCAATTTTTATATATATATATACTCTCTATATATAATATATATAATATATTGAGAGGTAAGAAAAAATTATTAAAATATTTTTATTGAAATTTGTAGAGATTTGGCATGGTTATTGGATTTCGTAAATATTTTGGCATGATTTCAATATTTTAATATTTCTCAATTCTCAAAACTCTAATTTATTATATTCTTCTTCTTCCTTCCTTGTTAACCTAATAACTTATTTTACCCAACTTTAATTACTTTAATTATATTATTGATCATGTTATTTATTCACTTTAAAGTAGGTTTGAACAATTTAAAATATATGAAGATAATTTTAATTTTTTATATGAGGTAGGAAAATTAAAATTTCTTGATAATGATTTTTTAAAAGAAATATATTTGAATCTTGAAAATTTTTTAATACATGATATGTCAATTGATAGTTTAGATTTATTTTTTATAATTAAAAATTTTAAAAGAAATAATAAATCCAGAATTAAAAATAGCACTTAAAGTACTAAATCTTATAAAAAAATTAAATTCTTTTCCTAATGTATGGATAACTTATAGAATATTATTGATCATACCTGTTAGTGTAGCTTCAGTAGAAAGAAATTTTTTAAAATTAAAATTAATAAAATTTTATTTACGTTCAACTAATTAGTCTCAAGAAAAATTAAATAATTTAGCAAGTTATCAATTGAAAAAAATATTAAAAAAATATAAAAATTTAATTAATAATTTTGCAATTTAATTTTATATAAAAAATTTATTTTTAAAATTAATATTTAATTTATTTTTAAAAAAATTTTAAACCTCGATCTCAAGTTCGAATAAAAAAGAATGAGAGAAAATTTTTTAAAATAATAATAATCACTTAAAAAAATTTGGCCTAGGGCCTCTAGGAGGCTTGAGCCGCCCTTGTAGCCACTCGGCGTCTCGCCACTCGGCGTCTCGATGTCTCGGCCTCGGCAACTCAACTCTCGGCAGTCGGCTACTCGGCACTTGCCAACTCGCCTCTCGACAATCGACGACTCAACCATTCGACTGACTAAGCACCGGTGATCGAAAAAACACCAGCCTCTGCTGGTAGTTTGAAATTATCAGTTCAAGTCATTTCTACAAGATAAGTTGATTTATCTTGTAATTTAATTCAGTAAATAATTAATCTCTCTGGCAAAGATTGTTCAACATTTCTAACTATCCATTTGCATTAAACTTTCTCTTTCTCGGATAACAATCGAAGATGAATAAGCTTCTTACAACTTTATTTTTATAAGAATAAATACAAATATAAATAAAATTAAAAATAACTTTACAATGAAATCTTCTTTGGATGCTTTCTTATTAGTTGAAATAGTCTCTTAGTTAATTCAGAAATGAATTAGTACTTCATCTCAAAATCTCTAAGAATCGGCCCCTTCTATTTATCTCGAAATCCTCTTTTAAAGACTATGTTCTGTCAATCAATCAATTAGCTTTACTCATCAATTGATTATCATGTTAGATCTGACCAACTAAACATATAGATTAAACAAGTATATAGATTCATGGCGTGACTGAACACATAATAGAAAAGCAGAGAAAGCTGTAGATGTCAAGGTGTTTTTTGTTGGTATTTATGGACTCACGTACCTATCTTCTTGTTGGCATGCAAAGTCCATTGTCGATTTCTTGCCTAGAAAGAATCATATCCCTGGTCGAGTATGGTACAGCATGACCATGATTTGTGAATCAGAAACATACAAATTGACTAATTTTCTAATAATATATATATGTTGATTATATGTATGAATAAACATACAAAAATTGAATTAGTGCTACTGGATTAACAAATCTATTAATTGACCTATATTATATCACTATCTTTTGTATGTTTATCCAAAGTTGCCCATAAACTATTAATGATGTTTATAACTTTTCTGATGTACATTCAGTAATATGTTTGACATTATAAAAGGAATTATAAAATTAGCTTAGAAATTTCATACTATCTTTGTTAGACATGTCCACAAGCGAGCTTACCCCTTCCTCTCTCCTCTCAACTGATGACAATTCATAGGGAAAATCCACCATTAGAGATGAAAGAGAGGAAGTCTCTCTTTAGAGTTGTAAACCTTAACCCTGAGACAAAAGAGTTAATTAATATCTTAGGCTTCATATATATATGGCGTGATGATATCTTAATCAAATTAGATCACACTTAATGTAATATTTTAGATTCAACTTATATAAAATTTGTGGATTTCCTGTATCATTTATCAATGCTGCAACTGTTGTGTTTGTGATCATAGCAAGAAACAGAGACGAGGAGGTCCAGCTGCTCTTCTGTTTGACCTCTATACAGGTAAAAAACTAGATGGCGAAAACAGGAAAGAAACAACAAATGCAAGTTTAAAAT
Source organism: Curcuma caesia (assembly GCA_037834155.1). NCBI lineage: Eukaryota > Viridiplantae > Streptophyta > Magnoliopsida > Zingiberales > Zingiberaceae > Curcuma > Curcuma caesia. Next base: position 5,391 of record JBBMKF010174284.1, read on the forward strand.
TCCAGCTACATGATGCTTTCCCTCCAACCTGCAACATGATCCTATGGCAGTTCCTTCACCTCGGTGTTCCTGTTATGGATCGGATCCGATCCACCTCGGACTCTTCTCTTGCTCATTTGGTCGTCGGTGTAGGTTGAAACAGCAGAGTTAGTTCTCTTCTTGGTGTCCAACTCGCCATCCTCCCTGGATACATGGAGCTTTCTGAACAATATTTTGCTGTCTAAACTCAAGTTGAGGGCATTATGATCTTCTTTTCCAATTCCGCGCGCCACCGATAAATCGAATGCTAAAAGAGTAGCACAGAGGAAGACAATTAAGCCACAAGATCTGAAGGCCATTGCTTAGGGAAAACGAAGGGCTTCAGCAATGTGGTCTTTCTCATTACTTGTCCATTCTGCCTCTGCAGATATATGCTTAGTTCTCTATGTTGTGGTCTAAAGCACAAAAGCTGATGAGATGCTTAGGAACCCAAAGCTCTGGGATTCACTTCAATCATTAGAAGGTTCTGACAGGAATCTATAAAGAAATTTAGGAAACAGAGGTATGAATCAACAGATCAACAGGTGAAGAAGAAGATAATAAAGGAAACATACTGACGAACAAAACCATTTCTTTACAGATTTTTTTTATGAAAATTGTATCTTGGAAGGAAAGAAACGTTCTTATTCCTTTCATTCGCTTCAAGCATAATACCATTCAAAGTGTTAAAGCAAGCATTGAAATGTGATCTGTAATTCACACATTAAATTTCACTTCTTTTGTGGCAAAACTTCTCGTCCACGATAGCCCTCCTTTGTTTAAAGGGCAAAAGAGAATGGAATTGGGTGATATCTTGTTCACTTTCAAGAAAAAGGAAAGTTGGGGTATCACGAAGAAAGATGCTGGAATGTTCATGGCCCGACAAAACCACTGTTAATTCGAATTGAGGCAAACAGGACTTGCTTTAACCAAAGCAAAAAGGGTACAGGAAAACTAGGTGTGATTCATTCATTATGGATATGATCGCTCATTACAACAATACAACTCAGCCAAAATTCATGGTAGCTGCTTCCTATAAAGAAATTTTGAAATTTAATAGAAAGGAAATTGTAGTTACAATGAATTCATCAGGCCTTCATAATTACATCAACCCTCTCTATAGATCTTTAGGAACTCGACTAAGTTTGTTTTCTTCCATTCTTATTAACACAAAATCAATAATTTACATGATCAATTGAGATGACTATGTTGAGCCTTCAATCTTCTAACCGCATGGCGGTTAACTCTGGTGTCTGTAAGAAGAAAAATGAGGTTTGGAGGCATCTAAATAAGCTGATGATACTCCCAGTCACTTTCACTGGAAATCAGGTTGGCCGGTCGATGTCAGGCATCGATGCCACATTCTGCTGTTGGGATTAACACTCTTAGGAAATCTAATTACTTCTGGAATGGGAAGGTAGACATGATGTGTGTTGCATACGCCGGTTGTGATGCCACTGAATCCAGCAAAAGCTCCATGAACCTAAAAACAAGTTATTAAGATAAGCAAATCAGAAATCAGACACATTTAAGCAAAAGCATACAATTATATGGACCACCAACAGTATGGCTCAAGGTGATGAATAAGACATAATAAGTTAATTCAAAGTAAGGATGGATGTGGATATATGCTTAAAGATAGTACTCATAATAAATTAGAGGTTCAAAAAGTGCAATAAGATTGTATTATTTTTCTTAGCAGCGCTTAAAAATAACCAAAAATGATTACATGACCAATTTACAGATTAAATTATTAACTCTAATGTCCACAAATATCCTATGTTACTCAAAATCAAGTGCAAATGTCTGACATGGATGTAGATTGACATGACTGATGGTCTTAAAAAGCCTCTGCTTGAGTTGCATATGCACCCTATTAGCATACGTGGACTGCATGTGCAGTATAAGACTTTATTTGGTTCATTTCAACCAAATTTAATGAACGAAATTGACTTAAAATTCTAAGTTATCTTATGTGAGAGATTGTAAGTGTTAACTTATACACGTATTTTGCAAGTAATAAACGCTTATATATATATTTGCCATTTTTTATTAATATAAATATTTTTGACACTTAATAATGACGGATCAACTAAATACCACTTTTATAAACTTTTTATTGTTTCGAAAAAAAAGTACATGGGATCAATAGGGGCATTGGGTGTTCACCCGTAGTGCTAATGATCTGAGTGTTTGTATGCAACCAAAGTATGGAACAGTGAAAAACATATCCAAATATCAGAGAGTATAACCATTAACTTTAATACTCCATGGTGTTTGGTATCAAAATTTTATATCAAATACAAAAAAATCTAAAAAATACTAAGACAGATATGACTTGATATTGCTAAGTAAAGAGAGTTAGAACTTCATTTATTTTTGAGAACGAAGAAAATATCAAGATGTTGATTGATAAAATGATAATATTTTGAAAGATTGACATGGCATGATATGAATTGTCGCTCTTAAGCATAAACCTCTCCTTGGGTGATAGAAAAAGAGGAATTATATCATAAAAGAGAATATGCTATTATATCAAGTTGAAAGGATAAGACTACTATCTTGATTGGATAAACTATTATACACATAAGACACCAACATAATGGCTAATGATTGACTTATGTAGGACAAAATTATTAGTTATAACAAAATTGATTAAACGCATGTAGAGGTAGATGAAAGAAAGTTTCAACATAATCTATATGAAAAGAGAGTACTATCATACAAGTGAAAAGGTAGATTTTAGGTATATGATACCAAATAATTTGGACATATAGCTTACTATGGTTGTACATGTGTATGAATTAGCAACAAACTAGTATTGTGTTTTTTTAGCAGAGAGATTATATATATTCATTCATAGGGTTAGGGTTTAATATATTTTTATGTTATGTCCAATTCAGGTAGCTTTGCACAAATTGATAAAGATAAGGTGAAAAAAAATTTCAACCATGTTTTTACTGAAATAACTTCAAGGTCCACGTTAATCCTATATGAAAAACTTTGCGATAAAAAAATATATTTTTTAGTTGTAGGCCAAAATTAGCATCCATAGAAGCTTGTGAAATAACAGAGTTAAGCATGAAACTTAATTTAGTCCCAAACTAGATTTAGCAGCCATTCATTGTTTGTAAAACCAGACAAATATAACTTTCAGAATGGAGGTCCAAAGAGACAAGCTTAATGACTAACAATAACTTACATCATGCAATCATGCTTGCAATGCTTGTCTTGCTTTGAAATTACATAAACTGTGATATTCTTCAAAATATGCATTCGGATAAAATGTACTGTATATTTAAATATTAGTATGACAGTTTTATAAAGTGTTACTTACAGCGTTTTGGCCTAGCAGAGTGCATAGGATAGCATCAGATGCATTAGCACGGCATGCACGAACCATATATGTTGGATCTATGTACTTAATATCTGCTGGAAGATCTATATTCTTGAAATGCATTTTTATCTGAAAAAATCATATATATGTAATAGGATAGTTAGTATGGGTTAGGTAAGTAAGTACTAAAATAATAATACATCTTGCAATTTCAATATCCCAATGAAAAATTTAGATATGGAACTAACAAGAGTTGATGGTATAATTAATAGAAATACATAATGCAAACAAAGAACTTTACAAGGTAAATGACACTATCACATACTGTAAGAGAATTTCTAAGACAATGGGTCGTTTCTTTTCATAGAAGGAAAGTCTTATATAATAAGAGATATTGACAATAAGGAAATGAAAAGACACAACTCAAGGTAGAACTATGTTAAAAACAAAAACACACAAAATTTATTATTTTTTTGCCAAAATGTTTGATGAGCAACATGTGACAGTGCTTTTCCTTCTATAAGAGGAGAAACCTAGAGCAGAAGAAATTTCTTGGGTCATCTGGAATGACTATAATAGAAGAGCAAATTGAATGCCTAATAGATAGATAATAACATCAAGAATAAAAAGTGCTAATTCCACCACTGCTTCAATCATAGGCATAATTTAGTTTACTAATATGCTATTAATTAATTTCAGAAATTTAAATTATTATATGCACTATTGTGAGTATACTTATGTGCCATGATCCTAAATCACGAACAGGATTGAGTCATATACTAGTGAGATTAGTTTTAACAAAAAATATAATATAAATAAGATATAAACCTGTTGTTGCATGTAAACTCCAATATCTCTGAGCATTGCATTTCCTGATGCATCTGTTGCATTTGATTTGCCTAAAAATTCCTGGAGCAAAAAGTTAAATACCAGTAAATCATACAGAATAAGTTTATAATTTTTCTTAATTTCTATTTATCATCAATATTTAGAAAAATTTTGGGCAATTATCAATTTAATCATTTTGTGATATGCTTGGGTCATATTAATTTCAAGGTAATCCCCCAGAACATTCAATTATCTACATGGCTTATTCAAACAACTAGAAACACAAAATGCAGTCAATTATTCTCAAAGCAATCATAGGTTGTAGCCACACTATTTCCGATGGCTTAACTAGGAATACCATTTTTAACATCATCACTTGCTGCACATACAATATAAAATTGTGAGTTTCTTAATTATATCAGTATCAAGCAGGACAGGTGAATTTGTTAGTTACTCGAAACATGCATATTAATGTACCTTCTAAAAAACCTAAAGAACAACTAAGAGATCTGTATGGAATATTGAAAGTTACTACTTAGCAGTGTTTAACTTGAGGAAAACACATGAAATGATAAGTAATTGGTGGAATGATCTTACTTGTCCTGCTCCTTCAGCGACGCAAATTACAGCACTTCCATTTGTCCTGATTAAATGCTCGAGGTGTTGTAGTACTCCATTGGGTCCCTCGAGTTTAAAAGGTACCTTCATGCAAACACGATCCTTCAAGAACTTGATGAAGAAATTAGTAAGACATATTAAATGAATGTTGTGTACCTCAGGGATTAAGCAAATATCTATTTGACCGCTGGAAAGTGATGCATGCATGGCTATGAACCCGCAGCTTCTTCCCATCAGTTTTACTAGCCCAATGCCATGGTATGCGCTGTGAGCCTAAACATTACAATGAAAACAGCAACAAAATTACAAAAGATAATTTCTTGGTAAAGGTGTCATGAGAAAATAGACAACACACAAGTTACTGACCTCAATGTATGCAGAGTTAATTGCTCTTTGAGCTTCTTCTACAGCAGTATCGAAACCAAATGTCTTGTCCATAAGCTGAATGTCATTATCAATGGTTTTGGGAACACCAATTATTGCCACTTTCATTTTTCTCTTGCGGCACTAGTCAAAGAGCAGCAAATCAAACGTACAGCCAATAAACAAAAAAAAATTGTGAACTAGAAAATTCTGAGAAATGCTTGCCACATTGCCCATAGGATTGCAGAGAAGATAACTACCATATCATAATTTGTTACCTATAAACATTACATGCAATTAGATCTCTTGAAGGAAGCAGCCAAATACCTCATTATGTATTGCATATGCCCCTGCATGTGTTCCATTTCCGCCCAGCACAAAAACCATATCAATTGCCTTAGCCTAAAGTGATCAGTTGCCACAAATAATTTTAACCGATATTTATAAAAGAAAAAAATAAAGACATAAAAAACCATCTATTGTGCAACATGTTAGCTAAGTAATAGAGTAATTAACAAATTATACCTTGATGCTATCTACAATGGCGCTTACACTAGGCCCTCCACGAGATACTCCTAGCAGACTTCCACCAGCAAGATTAATGTTTTGAACCACTTGATGGGAAAGCTGCGAAAAGCACTTTATTGAGACTTAGCTAATAAAGCAAGTAAAGTTATTTCAGAAGTCAGGAAAGGTGTTCCTACTGGTAATTCTCTTAAACTCCGATCACAAAATCCACGAAATCCATACTGGATTCCAACAATGTTTTTGACCCCATATTTTTCAAGGGTGAGCACTATCTGCAAGCAAAAAATTTGGAGTTGCCTCAATTGCAGTTATGAAATGCATGAGAGCTAGTTTGCATCTACAGCCATCAATAGCAAGATAACAGAACAGTGGCAGGTGCAAAAGGTTAAGTATGTTATGCTTCTTGATAAAATCAGAAAAATCTTTGTTTCAAGTAGAAAAGCACTGTGTTTCATAATAATAGCAAAGATTCGGACTACCAAAGATATCTCTTGTGATACGGAATCTGCAAGGCTAAAGATAAACTATTCTATTATCACACACAAATATCTTTAACACACATAATAACCAAAATATGCATGCAGTATCTCATTCAGCCATCCGAGTATCTCAAGATCAAGAATCTATTAGTTTAGTTCAAATGACAATCAACTGGTTGCAAACATGGTGCAGCAAACTCAAGTATTTTTCAAGCTCTTGAATTTGAATGCCGATAAGAAAGGCTGTGTAGAGCGGTGTTAATCTATTAGTTCTAAGTTGGTCGTACAAAAAATCAAAAGGCAAACAAATTAAGGGACAGACATACAATGATGTTACTTCCAAGGAAAAAAAACCTTGGATGGTGAATGGGAAAATGAGGAGATTGACAAAACAAATAGGCTTGGTGTACTTGACAATAAGATGAAGATAGCATATCACTTACTCAAAAGGTATTGAATGAAAGAGATAAAGAAACTGAGCGATGATTTGGAATTAAAGAGAAGGCAATGGATCAACTGAACAAGAGGAAGTGAAAAGTAGCAACGATCAGCCTATTGATAATCTTGATTGTCATTGTTTTGATACATGATGTATGCTTATTAGATTGGACTTAATTGGATGTTTTATTTAATAACTTAGAATTATTTAAAATTTAATACTTAATTTTTAATAGACATGTCTCATGTGAGTTATAATATTTTTTGAGCAATAAAGCTACTAAATTATATAATATATGATCTGCTATTTTAATGTTAGTTATGTAGATAGTTTTAATAGACAGAAAAAAATACAAAAGTATACAGAAAGGAACGGACATAAATACATGAAAAATTGTAACTCATATTTCTCATATAGAATTTTAGATCCTACTACTGACCCTTCCCTGTTTCACGGTAGGATCTTGGTCCTAACTAGCTTGCTTACAGCATACACATCATACATCGAATAGAGGAGGAATAGAAGAACAACCTAGAATTTGAGACTTCTCTAACTCTTGACGTAGGTCAGATTGTACAGAGAAGATAGTAAATAGCCTATTAAATAGATCCTACAAGTCTCGAAGATCTAAACTATTCTAAATCAATAGGGAGAGCATGAAATTGATCTATGTGAGTGGTCATTTCAGTGTCACCTTGATGTAACTGGTACAGAGTACGGACTACCAATCATGTCATAAGCTCCAGAGATGTCTTATTATATGAGGAGCCCTCGTCTAAGTCTTGTAGTAAGAATAGCAACAAAGATAGTTATAAGGATGAGATCAATAGACTGCAATAGACGAGTCCGGAGAAAGTAACTGAGCATCAATCTGCTCCCATATAACCCTAGATGACTTAGAAATCTTGATAACTATGTTTATAGAAGTCGCTTGTTCAGAGGGAGATATCTACATTTTACTGTCCAGGTATATATTAGATATCCTCGAGGACATAACATGAGACTAGACTACTAGATATTCATGAATCCTAACGTTAAATTAGTATCAAGACAGGAGACCAGCAACTAATTACGCAGATTTATAAGACAAGTAGAAAAACTAAAGTATTTCACAGTCATTGGATTTGACATCTCATTTCTTGTTAGTGTAATCAATCATTTACACTAGTCAGCTTCTCCTACCAATAGGCAATCCATATCTAGTTATTGTGTTCTATTAAGAGGTAATCTTACCTCTTAGAAAAGCAAAAAAGAAAACAATTATAACAAGATCAAATGTAGAGACAAGGTAGAGCCATGGCTTTAGCAACATACAAACTCATTTAGGTAGAGCATCTATAACCAAGCTAGGATATACTCCCACAAAGCCAACAAAACTTTATTGTGGTAATCCACTTTGCACATATCGTTGAACCTCATATTTCATGATAAGAAGACAAAAAAATATAGAGATTGATTGTCACTTCTTTAGAGAGAGTGCAATGATTTATCAATTCTATTGATCGGTTAACAAATTTACTAACCAAGATATTAAGGAGACCTAGTGGTGAATACATTGTACCAAGATGAGTTTCTAGTATATATTTAAGTCAGTTTGAGGGGAGTATTAAGGACCCATATGTAAATATATAATCCATGGTGGTGTGATTTTAATTATACGATTCAAACTCTCGATATAAAGATAATAGGAGGCCTCCCAGAGTTGTCGGCGTTAGAATAATTCCCTTGCATGTCACTTCACAATTTGGTATATGGCATTTTACTATTTCAATCTTCAAGAGTAGGATAAATTTTCATTTAAAAATTTTCCACCACATCCATTTGGACTAACTTTTCGATATATGATTTCTCTTTCTTCTTTTTTCTGTTAGATGTTCTATGCCCACAAAATCCCTAGCAGGACAATCAAACAAATTGCAATGGAAACCAAAAGAAAAACATTAGAAATAGAAGGTACCTAAAAGTCAATTATGATATTGAGCATATGCAGAATCTACCAACATAGGAACTAGAACGAGTAAGATGACATACCTGTCTAATGACATCATTAAGACCTGGACAAAGTCCTCCACAAGTGACAATTGCAGCTTTTACCTCTACAGGTTCATAATATATCTCTTTCCTAGGTCCAGCTCGATGCACCCTAAATTAAAATAAGAAGTTAAAAAAGGGAGCATATGAAGAAAACAACCAAGACATTACAGGATTTGACTTAATTGTGGATTTCCTTTTTTAAGTCTCGTACGTCTAGTAGAAATATCAATTTCAATTCCCTGTGCAAGTAGTGGAATACTAGCACACAGAATCAATATAGTGTGGAGATAAGCATATAAATAGACTATTTCACAATGCGCTATCAGAGAAGACATCAATTATTCAAGGTAGTACAAAAATATATATATATATCATCTGAGACAATACCATTGCTCCAACCAGCTGCAATCAGGATCAATGCACTCAGCACCTGCAGAGCTTGGTGAAGCAAACTTTAGAACCTAAAATATAAAAGCATAGACAAAGTTAAAAAAAATATCATCTTATAGGAATAAATACTTCTGGCTTACTTTCAATTATAAGAAAGTTAATGAAGCAGAAAACTACTCGCCCTTTTAGCAATGATTTTGTTTTTTAAATTGATGAGCATAATTTTACAAAATATTTTCTTATGAAGTAGTGAAGTTACTTTGGTCAGGAAAGGAAACGTTAGATGGAGGAAAAAACATGAAACACAAGTTATAGGAATGTAAAGTATCTAGAACTGCTAGTAGTAAAACCTTCAAAAGCGCTCTATCATCGTCATGCACATACCCGTCGCTCTTATCCTTCAATTCACCATTACCCTCGTCTAGAGGACCTCTGTCAAATGAAAAGAAATCAATTTATATGAAAATCTGCAGTAGAAGGTCACAAAGTAAGTATCAATTGAACAGTTTAACATGCTCATTACCATCATCAATTTGACTTATTTTATGTCAATCAATCCTTAGTAAAGATGAGAGTTATTGTCTTTCTTCAGTTATTTATTTACTTTTACTTGTCAGGGAGAAAAAATAATTTCTCAACCTAAAATTTTCCTCAAAAATTGGAAAAAAAATTATTGACCCCTAAAACTGGTGAAGTTAGAAATTTTTGGTTGCAGTTTAACCTTGCACACGGTCAGCAACCCAAATTTGAACATGTTAATTATATTTTAGTTCTGAACTTTAAAAAGAAAAAGATGACAATGAAAGGGATCCGTCCATATTTTAAGATACATATCGTGCAGAAATAGTCTTTCCATTGTAGACGTCTGTGCTTGATATGATCCAGTTAACAGCAAGTAGAAAAAATTGAAATATGATGATATTGGAGATTATGACAAAAGTACCTGCTCTTGGGGGTGAACGTAGTCGGTCTTGGCTTCAAATCCAAAATATCATTCAAATGTGGCAAACTGAATTGTTTAGAAAAATCCTCTTGTATCCGTTGTTTCCAATTTGGATCTTTAAAATCAATTTCAGGTTTGGTTAAGATAGCACTGACATCCTTCACGCAGGATGCATGTTTCAGTGTTCCTTCGAATCTCCTACTTTTTAAATGATTAAATTTGAACGATGGCAGTTGCAATTTGGAATGTTTGCTCTGCCTTTTTAAAGCAACCAAAGCAATGTTACTGTGTGATGAAACGCTAGTCATACTGCGTCAGAAGTAGCTGAGCAACTTCAAGGATTCAAGTTGAGAAATAAATCTGCAAGACAAAGTTCAAAAAGGAAAATCAGCATGAAGCTTAACTACAAATTAACATGCCATGAGTCTTGCAAAAGTCCAAGCAGAAGACCAATCCAAACCTGAATGAAAAGGCACTTAGGCAGGAAAACCCCTTCAGTCTTGATTTTTAAGCATTCTTAAGAAACCTTCACTAAGCAATTTGGAAATAAAGTGTGAAGTTTCATCTTTCTTTCTTATTTTGTACTCCCTTTAACATGTAGTTTGGCGTGTCCTCTTATGCCTAACATTGCTAGAGGTGAGGGACTAGATTTGATATCATGTATTATTCTGATTCTCAATCCAATTCAGCCCATAATGTTGGCCCACTTAAGTAGGAGATCCTTGATATTTAAACATGCTTAAGAGTTTATTTAGCAATGTGAGACAAAAGGATAGTTCCATCCTCTCCTCACTTCTTGCTCACCTTAAGATGTACTTTAACAAGCCTCAACTATTTGTGATCCAATATCAATCACTAATAAATCCAAAAAATTTAAATCATTTTTATTAAAATCAAATAGAATTTTATTTGATTCCCCCTGTTCATCATTGCTTCAACTCTAATTGATTACTTATCTAACTAGAAAATATATTGTCTTTGAACATGTCCATGCCATCATCACCTTCTCTTATGTTTTCATTGAATCTATTGGAGATACACATATTAGTCCCATATATTAGTATTTATTTCATATTTTCTAGTAACTTATGCAACCATGTCAGCACTTTCATCTTTGATTCATTGTGTAACAATACATTGACAAATAAAGAATATTCCTTTGAACCATAATCATGTAAAATAAGTTATCTTTGGATAAAAGAGCATGTAACTTATAACTTGAAATATCAAACTAAAACATGCGCGGTGGAAAACAAATTTTGCATTATAACTAATAAAAGTTTCTCCTACACTTTGTACTATGTTTTAATAGAGAAATAACTCCTACACATTTTGCATTATATCCAGAGATAACTCCTTTGGGGGGTTATCATGGGTTTTACTCTGCATGGCATTTAGAAAGATGTTATTCCGTAGAAGTTATTCAGCATTTTCAAGTCACAACTCTCATTCTCTATCTCTAGATCAAATATAGTCTAAACCACTGGCTTGTGGACACAAAAAGAAATATCAAATGGAGAAAGGACACTCAACGCATGGATAAGAATATAACTGTTGTCCAAGGGACTCAATTCCTGAGCGTCTACATAAGTGAGATGAATTGCACATCCATGAAATATCTTGAAAACAAAAATAAGGAGCTTCTGGACAACATCCATATTTGAAATGCATATATATGGCATAGTGTCAAACTAATAGACATGTATATGGCATAGTATCAAACTAATAGAACTCCGTCCATGACGAATTAAATCCATCATGGTCAGTCCCAAGCCCTGATAAAGGAGGAGGGTTACGTTAGATTGTCAATCAATGTCAAACTAAGGCAAATATTCAATGAATTGATCCATTAAACAATTGTGCTAATGTTAGGTTGTTCCTTTGTTGCATGGTCCGATTGTAATATCTCGGCAAGGACCGCTACATCTCCAGAACTCTGGTGTAGTGATAAATATGCAAGAGTTCGCATTACATGGTCCGGCTATAATGTATCAGCAAGAACCGCTATAGCTCCATAAGAACTTTAGTATACTGTTAAATAGACAAAAATTCTCTCACCATAGGTTGGAGAAGAATAAATATTATAGTAAACCTAATAGTCTAAGATTTGGATTATAAAACATAGAAACTCTCACTGGTAAAACAATAGAGGTAGTAGATACGATGATTGGGAGAAGAATTAGTATTTTAGATGTACAAGAGATAAAATGGATAAGCGAGAAGGCAAAGATGATAGAGAACTCGGATTTTAAGTTATAGTACATAGGAAAGAGTAAAACAAGAAATGGAGTGGATGTTGTTGTAGATAGTTCATTAAGGATAAAGTTGTAGGAGTAGTTAAAAAGGGGATAAAATTATAGCTCTCAAGATAGAAGTGGAGAAAAAAACTATGAACATAATTAGCACATATGCACCTCAAACAGAATTAGATGAAAATACCAAATTAAAATGTTGGGATAACCTAAATGAAGTATTATAAAATATTCCGTCAAATGAAATGATTTTAATAGAAAGCGATCTAAATGGGCTTGTCGGAATGACAAATGAAGAATATGAGAGGGTACATAGGGATTATGGATTTGGAACAAATGAAAAAGGAAAAATTATATTGAATTTTATGATAGTAAATGACCTTATACTAGCTAATACATTTTTTAAGAAAAGAGAAGAATACTTGGTCACGTTCAAAAGTGGAAATAATAAATCGTAAATTGACCTTCTTATGGTTAAAAGAGAGAAAGAAAGATTTATAAAAATTACAAGGTCATTCCTGGAGAAAGTTTGTATATATGTCTCAAGCATAATATCAATAGTAGAAAACTATACATGACTCCTAGAATTAAATGGTGAAAGTTAAAGGATAGGAAGCAAATATATTTAAGAAGAAGGTAGGAGTACAAGTACACAACAACAACAACAACAACCAAGCCTTATCCCACTAAGTGGGGTCGGCTATATGGATCCTTTTACGCCATTGAGCT